>VWZP01009947.1:2311281-2355939 GCA_013396995.1 Dicaeum eximium | reverse complement strand
GCCGAGCCGTGCCCGTGCCGAGCCGTGCCGTGCCCTGCCGGTCCCGTCCCGGCCATGGCGCGCCCGCTGCCGCTGCTGCTGCTGGCGCTCGGGCTCGCCGCCGCCGCCAAGTCCCCGTACCAGCAGGTCCTGCAGCACAGCCGGCTCCGCGGCCGGCAGCACGGGTAAGCGCCCGCAGGGAGGGGGAAATCCTCTTTTAAACCCTTTTTTCCCTGCGTTTGCCCCTTCAGCATCCCGTTGGGGTGTGCCCGGTGCGGTCCGGCCCGTCCCGCGCAGCCCCGCGGGTCTTTGTGCGGCGCCGAGCCGGGACCGTGCGGGCACCGTGGGGAGCGCTCTCGGCAACCACTGCTTCATTTCCTTCTCTTTCTTTTCCTTCTCTTTCCTTCTCTTTCATTTCCTTTTCTTCCCTTCTCTCCTGGTAACTTTTCTCTTTCCATAACTTTTCTCTTTCCATAACTTTTTATCCCTTTCCATAACTTTTCGCCCCTTTCCATCACGAAACTTAGTATTGCAGATGTCAGTTCAGACCCTTAAATGCTTCTTTAGCAGTTTATCCCTGTTAAGGAAAAAAGGGATAAAAATCCCTAGATTTTGAGCCATTAAAGACTTTGTAGAAAGAATTCTTGTTTTTATGAATTTCTAAGAAAAAAAGGAAAATCTCTTTCAGTGTCTCTGTGGAGTCAGCACCAACTTGCTCTTTGACTGGAAACCTCAGTTAGTCTTGGAAGTTTTCTTGACAAAAGTAATCATTTATTTGCTGATAAACCTTACAAGATAAGACCTATGGAAAAATGCATGTAGACCTCTCTTGCTTGATACACAGCCTGTTATAGAGTGAGTACTTGGAATCTTCATTAATGGTAGGAAACTAACCCAATGTTAATAGTTGTTCCCACTGTTTTAAAAATTTATTAAGAATTAGGAATGGTGAAAGGATGAAAGACCTTTCAGCTGGCTTCCATCTCTCAGGGTGGTGACAGTGATTGAGTTGAAGCTTCTGTTTAAGTGTGTTGCTGGAAGCAGGGTCATGAAGTGCTTTAAATAAAAAAACTCCCAAGATTTAAATATTGCAATTTGATACATTCTCTGTCAGGGATCTAGGTCAGAATTTATGACAAGGGACGTGCTGTTTGTATGCCTGATCAGGGACACAATCCAACAGGCAAATTGTGATGTGATGTGAGATGATATTTATTTATAACAGGTCAGTAATGCCAGAATTGCAGTGTTTTACATAGAAATACAGCTAATCTTGTTCACCATCTCTGTGTGATGTGAAACTAAGTAAATAGTTCTGCTGCTAGCCCTGAGATTCAGGTTTGCTCAGGCTGAAGAAGTTAGGGCAGTCCTGGTGTAAAGCAGTGCACTCATCTCAGCAGAGAGAAGCTTGTTACGTTCCTCCCTGCACCATTCACAGGGGCACTGGGTAAGATGTGACTGTGACCCACTCTGGTGCCTGAGATCTTTGGGAGACACAAGGAACTGGAATGCCAGAACTTCCATCTGAGGTGAGGTAAACCCAGTGTAGCTGACCACTGCTCACTGCTCCCATTCTGATGGAGAGTGATTTATACTGAGCTAACTTTTGAACATACACGGAATTTTGGGCATTGATTAATGATGTGCCAAAGAGATACAGCAGCACAAAACCAGCCAAAGACATCCTGGATGTGGGGCATGTTGTGTTGCTTGCAGGAGCCAGCTCCAGAGGGGTGTGCAACCAGGACTGCCACCCTTTGCTGTGAGCATCCCCCACACCATCAATGCCCCTATTGAGCCGAGAGCCAGTTGGGAAGCAGAGCTTGGCTCTACAGCAAAACTTGTACATCTTAATTAAATTTTTTTATAAATGAACCGGCTCAAGTCAGTGAGAGGAGCTGAAAAGTGCATAAGGAACATTAACATTTGAAGATGAAAATGTAGGAGTGCTCTTCCCAAACCCGCCCAGCTTTGTGGGCACAAGGTGATGCTGGGGAGTGCCGTGGCCACAGCCATTGCAGGTATCTGGGGCTGTACATTCAGCCCTGCTTTTCTCAGCCTCTTCCCAAGGGCAGCCCCTGTCCCAGCAGCTCCCAGCTGCTGCTGCCAAGCAAAAGGCTTTGGCTGAAGGGGAACAATAGGCAGTTTTATCCTGGAGTCAGCGTGGCTGGCTGGGAACGGCATGGCAGAGGTGATGAACTCCAACGAGGAGAGGGAAGAGTGTTGACAAATTCATTTTAAGCCAGACTGGGCAAGGAACCAGAACATGCAATGCGGGGAGCCGCTACTACAGTGAGCCCACGGGAATCATTGATAACACAATCCTGAGCAGGGATTTTTCCACACTGAGGAAAAGCTGGAAAGAAGTTTTCCCTCATAAGTCAGGGAGGGAGGAGCAGCCCCACAGAGCTGCAGTCCCAGGCAGGGAGTGGGGAGGAAGGCAGTTAAATACTGTCCTGGAGGCACGAGGGTTTTCTTGGCAGGCTGCTCCTGGGGATGTGGGGGAAGTGATCAAACAAGTCCTTCAGTAGCCAGGCTTGTCAAGATGAATATTAGAGGGATTGTCCACTGCCGTCAGCCAGATGCTAAAACCGAGGCAAGGTTTGGAATTTCGATGTAATTGGAACCATATTTCGGCACGGCAGGGCCGGGTGGCCAAGGTGGGCTGAGTCAGAGAGCACAGACGTCTCTCTAAGTGATGATTTGGCTTGGAAGTTGCTGAGTCTGGGCCAGTTTGCACCAGCTGAAAGTTTGGTTTTGTGATTTCTAACCTTTTTCAGTAGGTTCTTGCTCTTGTTCCCTGCCTTATAGACAGAAACTGAATGAAATCCTTTCATGAAGAAACAAAGTGGATGCGGCAGGAATGAGGGAAACGATGAGCTGAGCGTGCCCAGGTCCCACAGGTCCCGTCTTTCCCCCCGGGGCAGGATGAAGGTGCCCGGGACAGGCGGGGTCGGTGCTGCCTCCGCAGGGCCCCGCAGCCGCGCACCAACAAAGGCTCATTGAGGGCGAGCCAGGCTCCCGCGGGGGCTGGCACCGGAGTCAGCCGGCTGCAGGAGACCCTCAGGTTAATTCATGCTAATGATGGCAGGCTGGGATGCCGCTGAAAAGCGAGCACGGCCACAGGAGGACTCGGTGGTTGGGCTGCAAACTCTGCTTTTGTTCATTTTGGGGGGCGAGCGGGCAGCGCCGGGGTCAGACGCAGCGGGACGCAGGCTGTGCCCGCTCTCCTCAGCACAGCAGCGAGACCTTCATCAGAGCATCTCCAGACCCCATTCAGAGTTTGGTTTGTGCAAAAGGAAAATCTGCCTCGGACAGCACAGAGCACTTCTGACAGGCTGAAGTGATGATTTATGTGTTTTGCTTAATTATTTGTTTTCCTTTCATCTGCTTGGCAGATCTGCGCATACTTTTAGTGATGCTGCTGCAACTGGGACATGGTGGTGGTGTTGGGAATCCAGCCTCAGCTGGGCTAAGCATCCTCAGCTTGCTAGAGCATTTCTACACCTCTGGTCAAGCCCAGAGGCAGCTGATGGCCTTGCAACCCAGATCCCATGTCTTTTGTGCTGACCATGTTTTGCCTGCACACGTGGCCAGGGCTGCTGGCCACAAACCACAGAGACAGTGAGCCAGGCAGAACAGGGAAATGCTGTGCTGGCCAAACCAGCAGCAAGGAAACTCCCAGCTCAGCTTGCCCACATCTCTGCTCACGGTGATAGCACTTCTTAGAAAGCTGCAGGGCTGCAGTGGGCTCTCAGCAGGGTTACTGACACATGGAACACCAACCACCAGATTTTTTGGCTGAGCAGGAGCTCTTGGTACCTTACGGGCTGATACAGCCCCTCTTGATCTGTGCTGTCATATCTGGTGTGTTGAATCAGGGGAGGGCAGTGCCACTGCTCCTTTTCCCCTCATTCAGCTCAAAATCCATGTCCAGAACTTGCTGTGTCTATCATACAGCCAAAGTTCTGGGTTTGGTGCAAGTCTGTAGGCTGATAAATAGCTGTCTTATCTTTTTATTTTTGTGTCCTAGACAATGAAATAATGGTTTCTTTTGCAAGGATTTGTATTATTGCATAACTTTCTCGGGTTTTAGCTGAGTTTTGAATTTTAAGTAGCTGTTCACCATGGAAATTCTGACCAAAGGATTTTTACTTGATTTCTTTATATTTTGGCGAGAGGTGGAACATGGAAAAAAGCCAAGAATCTGCACTCAGTGAAGAAAGAGATGCTCTGGCAGAGTCAAGAGAGATCCTTTCACTGCTTCCTCCACTTCGTGATAGTCATTGTAGGCCTAAATTGAGCAAGTGGACTTGCAGCTGTCACGGTTTCCTCCCTTGCCATCCCAGCAGGATGTTGGGGGTGTTGTGTTGGGGGTCAGCACTGGAAGGAGGGAGGCTCACAGGACCCTCTTCTGCTCTGTTGTTCCCTGCAGCCCCAACGTGTGCGCGGTGCAGAAGCTGATCGGCACCAACAGGAAATATTTCACCAACTGCAAGCAGTGGTACCAGAGGAAGATCTGCGGGAAGTCCACGTGAGTCCCTGAGGGCCAGACAGGGTCTCCCCAGAGGCCCCGTTGTGAGGGTGGTGCTGGGGGGCAGGAGCAGATGTGGGATGTCAGAGCCCATGGTGTGTGTGTCACATGTGTCTGCGTTAAAAATTGTTTTAGCTTTTTACCCTCTACGAAATATTTGTTTTCCTAAAACACTTTGATGTTAAGAATGAAAAGTGCCATGTAAATATAAACCCTGATGGTTTACTCTAATTGCATTTCTATATATACTTGTATAGCTCTCTGTGCTGTAATGAAGTGTGTGCCAGATGTTTTCTAGTGCTGTCTGTCTCCATGATAAGCTCAATGCTGCCTAGATTTAAGAAATAAAAAAAGCAGAAAAAAGGGCAGCCCAGAGCTGATAGATATTGGAGAGAATGTAAAATTCATCTCCATCTGTTTGCTTTGGAAGGGAAAACAAATAAAAGGAAAGAGGTGTCAGCTTTAGCCAACACTCTCTGACTCCACCAGGAAAGTTAATCAGACTTGCAGGCCAGTTCCACGTCTAACATTGCAAACAATAATATCCAAGTAGCTGTTGCATGAAGAATCTGTGTGAGCAGCCTCGGGACATTCTTTTGAAAGATGCAGTCAGCAGATAATTAAGGCTATGCATGCTTGACTATCTGCCAGGCTGTAGAGCAGGAGCAGAGAATCTTTTTTCCTTGCTGTAGTCCAGACTGGGCTTCTGGACACCCTTGCTGGCCCACAGCATGGACCCTCACAACACCCAGGGTCAGTGCAAAGATTCCCTGAGCAGTCCTGGCTGTGGGATCAGAGCTGTGGGCTCTGGCCCTGCAGGGACAAGAACAGAGAAAAGAAAATAATCTCATTTATTTCCCTTATAGCTCAGTGTAAATTGTAATTAGATCTACAGCAATGTGCTGTTCTTCCCTGCAGATTTGGGTTGCCATCCTTGGTTTAGCTGTGACACCTGGCTGTTGGGATTCAGGTGTGCTGGTGGTGTGGGAAGGGGGGAAGCAAACCAGGAGTCATAGCTGTGCACAGCTTTTGGCCCTTCATTGTACTTCACATGAATTTGCCCTAAGGGGGTAAGGTCTGTACTTCAGGAGGATCCATTGCTGGCTGTACCACACAGTGTGCATGTACCATTGTTTTCCTTATGTTCAATTGTCTTTTCAGGGAAAAAAAAGGGGAAGGCAATATTGTAAAAACAAGCAACCAGACCCCCTCCCCTTAATTCTACAAACAAAATTTTGGGAAGGCTTAACTTGGGTGATTAGAGTTCAGGCTGTCATCCTGGCTGAATAATGGTGCTTCTTGACATAAAATGGACAAGTTTCTGGCACAGCAATATGGTCTCATCATTGCCTTTTCTGATAACAGAGTAGCTTAGTAGGGCTCCAAAGAAAACACAACTCAGCTGTGGATGTGGGAGAGTTTTGCTGCTGTGGTCACTGAAAGGCAAAGCAGTCCAGCCATGGATTTCTTTAGCTCTGAAGCAACTGAGAAACTAAACGTATGTAAACCAAGTGTGCAGCTGTATTTGGCACAGACAAACTCATCCACTTATCTTGAGGAGGAGGTGGAATAACTGGCATCTGGCAGTATTTCATCATTTCATTTGAGGAGCTGGGGGATCTCTTCTACCTCATTTTCTCTGCTTTTACCCAAGTGCATCACTGAGAGAAAAGCACACAGACCATTAACCTGCATGCTAACCTATGAGGTAATCTTTCCATTATCCACAGAATTTGCTCACTATTCTTTGCTTTACATCATCTCCACAATGGGGGTTATTGTCTTCTGTCCTTCCAGTCATTCCTGAGCCTGGGCCCTGCTTTCTCCTTTAGCAGGGCTGGTGCAGAGTAAAAGACACGTGCCTTGACTCAGATTGTCTGGGGGACCCTGGGACAGCTCTGATTACAAATGTTTGCTTGTGATGGCTCCCACTGGATGTGGTGTGCCTGGCATATGGAAGCAATCAGGAGTCATTTGGGCTATGAAGGTCAGAGTGCTTTATGGTGTAGCAATCAAATTCTTACAGCAGTGTCAGGAGTCTGATGCTGTGGCATGCTCAGGTGTCAGAGCCCAGGAGGTCAGGTGGGCACAGCTGATGGTGCTCAGCATGAACCTCAAAACTGGCCCCTCCTGTTGGACTGAGCTGGTCTGTGAGAGATTTTGAGACCCAAGTTAAATCCTAGAAAAAAATCATGGTTTGGCACATAACTGGGTGGATCCAGCCTTTTCTTGGGATCTGTAGTCAGCAGTCTTCTCCCAAAACTGTGTGCATGGTCCTCTCCCATGCAGGGGGATCCTCTCCATCAGCCCCAGGGGGATGGTGGAGCTCCATGAGCATGGTCATTTTCTTCTCCTCCTCCTGAAAGGTTTTTCCCACCTGAGAACAGCAGTCCTGGGGAGGAGACACTTGACCCATCTCCTCTCCTTCACATTTGACCTGGCTGTTTTCCTCTATTTGCTTAAAGGGTCAGTGGTGCCACAAGCTGTATGTGTATTCAGGTGAAAATGCCTGACTCTAGGATTATATTTTTGACTGCTTTGGTTTCCTTCCTTTTCCTGCTCTGAGCACTGTTTCAAACAGGTAGTGGGAAGAGAGGTCAGTGAGAGAAGGAACTGCTGAGGAGCAAAGCTGAGCTCCTGCAGAGCTGGCTCCGAGCAGAGAAATTCATCCCTCAGCAAGGAGGGCAGAAAAGCTGCTGCAAGGCTGTAGCATGACTTTGCTCCTTGTGAATGATCACATCCTGCATGGGGAGGCTCAGGGGGACTGGAGCAGCAAGGAAAGGCAGCCTGAAAGCCACAGATGTGCTTGCTGTGCAGTCTTGGCTCTGAGTGCCTCACCTTGGGGTGCTGCTCCAGGCTGGGAGGGCTCAGTCACCTGGGGAGCAGCAGGTGCCTGCTGAGCCCTCCTGGCTGCTGGCAGAAACAAAGAGGTTACACCTCGGTGGAGAGACTCTGGGGAGCTTTGCAGATCTGATGCCTGGGAGGCATCTTCTGGCCCACAGGGGTGGAGTAACTCCACTGGGGCTGTTTGTGCACAATGGAAATTTTAACTCATGCATCAGAAGAAGACTCCCACCTCTTTATCTGTGTTTTGGTTTTATTTTTTTTTAATTTGTTTTTCTCTGCTGAAGTATTGGATCACACAGTTACAGAGAAATTAGGTAGAGGATTTATGCAGGGTTTTTATCATTGCTGATGAAGTGAGATAAGATAGTTGGCAAGAAGTCTGACATTGCCTTGATTTCAAGGAGCACTGAGACAAAAGTGTTTTGGTAATTAGGTAACTTTCCACTGTTGGTTATTCCAAAGTCACAGTTTTTTCACAGCATATTTTCATCATTTTGCCTGCGTATCTTATATTTTTCTCCTTCCCTTGTGCACTGGACTCATTCTTCCGGAATTGGGGTTGCAATGGAACACTTCCCCACACATTGTTTTTTCTTGAGAATGAAAACACAGCTCATAATTTTTGGTTTTGATTATTTTTTGAGGAATAACCCATTAATAGGTTCATTTTTTTTCCCCCTGTTAAACTTTCCTCTTTTCATGTGTGATGTACTTTCCTCAGTTTAGAAAAAAAATTACTGGCACTTACTTTACAAAAACAAAACATATGGGCTTTATTACAGGAAATTATTACAAATGGATCTTTTTTCACTAATATATGCCTAAGCTTATTTTTATTACCTTGAAAAATGCACTTAGAATTTAATTTCAGCTCCTAAGAATGCAACAGCAGTGGAACAATGACTAATAAAGCCTAAACTAAAGGAGCTTGCTTCTGCAGGCAGACACAAAAAGACATTAAAGAAATAGTGTTTCAAAACCAGAGGCTAAAATCTATAGATTTGACTTGAAATTACTCATTGGGGAGGTCAGGAAATTGTGGTCAAGGCGTTGCAGAGGGGATGACAAATGTTCTTTGTGTGAGGGCAGTGCTAATCTAACCCACGTCACTGGCATCCGCTGTGGCCACTGAGCAGACAGCAGAAACAGGGATGGACAGGCAATTCCAAAGGCTTTTGTGCAGTGTGGAGCAGTGGCTGGGAGGTGTTCAGGGGCAGTAGCCCTCCCTGGGCAGCAGAGTGTGGCTCTGACCCAGGACGTGTCAGGAGCAGCCTCCCTGCCCCATGGATGTGTAGGGCACGGCAGAGCTGAGGTGCAGAGCATCCTTCAGCCACGGCTCTGCTGCTCCTCTCCAGGGCTGGAGGTGGCTGCAGGACCAGCTGGGGACGTGCCCTGGGGCCACCCCTGAGCAACCCCTTCAATGGTGCTGCTGGGTGGGCTGAGTGGTCTTTTGTTTCCACCTGGTCCATCAGCCATGGGAAGCCAAATGCCTGAAGCTGGAGCTGTGTTTTGTAACCCTCATCTCTGGCTCCTTGTAGGTGCCAGCCCTTGGCTGAGCAGCTGTGTTCACCTGGCCCTTTGCAGCAGTTTTCAGAATGTGATGTGCCAGACACACACGGTGATGCTGAAGGCCACCTTCAGTGGGAGAGTGAGACAGGGGACTTGAGGGAGCCCTTGCCCAAGTGAAGCTGGCCACGTTTCTGCCCTGGTGCCTCTTGCCATGAGCTTCCCTTCCTGCTGGAGATGCCCACAAACCCAATGAAAAGCAGGAGGTGCAGTCATGGAATCACAGAACAGTCTGGCTGGGAAGGGACTTCAAGCACCATCCAGTTCCACTTCCCTGCCATGGGCAGGGACATCTTCCACTTGACCAGGTATCAACAGCCCTTCCCAGTGCCCTCCCCTCCTGGCAGGCACCAGGGGCAGCTCTGAGCCAGTGTGCCACAGGCTGTGTTCATCCATGTCCTGCCCTTTTGGAGCAGCTCATTCATCTACAATTGATCTGCAAGTGAGGCTTTTAAAGCCTTCGTCAGCACTTTGGAATGATTTCTCTTTAATCAGCTCTTCATCTTTGATTACAGGTCTGAACCAAGGGAACTGTCTAGACTGGATTTAGTTTCTAGGGTGAAAAAAAGAAAAATTGGAGGTAGGGGAGGGAAGTGGTGGGGGAAGAAAGTGTGTGTTTCCAATGAACACGAGACAGCGGGGCTGGGAAAGCAGAGCAGCAGGGTGTTAAGATCTCCAGTAGTCAAAGGAAGGGATTGCTTTAGGCAAGCTCTTTCCCACATGGAATATATAATGTCTAGACAATCAGTCTGGGTTTGGTTTGTAATTCTCTTAGGAAACCGTGACACAGAATTTATTTGCTTCTGTCACACAAAAGCAGGTATTTGTTTCACTTTCTGGCTCTTAATTACCCTGAAGAATTCCCTATTAAACCCCAGGCATTTCCACTGTTTGTTAACAGTTTTAAAATGATGACAAATATCTGAAGCTGGAGGATTTTCCTTTCTCTCTGAGTGAGTGTGCTGACCCTTGGCAATACAGCATCCTGCTTGTCTCAAATACAAGTGGGAGCACAGAGGAAATGCTTGTCCTTGGGAGGAACACCTATTCCCTGGCTCTCTCAGCCCATCCATCAGGTGGCCTTGCTACTTTTACACCAAGCATAGAACAATGGGTGAATGAATCCCCTGGGAAAAATAAGCAGGCAACTTCTGGATTGATTTTTTTCCCAATTTTTCTTTTTTTTTCCTTCTACCTCTTAATATCAAGCCATGTTCCCTCAGATGGCCACCACTGAGAATCAGATTATTGTTTCCCATTGAGCTGCAGATGATGGATGCAGTTTTCAGGCAGCTTTTGCTTATTTAGGGTCTGCAAATGGGATTTTTTACTGGGGCAGGTGCTGCCAGTGAGGAGGAAGTGCTGCTCTGAGGCTGCTCACACGGACACAGCTGTGCTGTGGTGCTGCCCTGGCTGCATGTGGATGCACATCCCACCACTGCTGAAGTTTCTCTTGCAGGGCTTTTCCCAAGTCCTTGGGAATGCACATATCTGAGAACAGGGTTCTCCTTTCCTTCCAGGTTTGCTTTGTGGGTTTTGCCATAAGTAAGCAAATAATTTCTGGTGGTGGACAAAAAGAGGGTGAAATGAGAGGGAAAGGCTTGGCTGGTTTGGCCAAACAGCCACGGTGGAATTGAGGGTGTTGCCTGAACAGTGATGAGATGTGACAGCAGCAGTCAGACGAGGAGGTCCCCAAATCCCATGGGAAATGTGCCCAGATGAACCAGCACTGGCAGTCTTGTTGGGACTGTGGAATCAGTTTCCATCCACTGTTTGTATAAAGTCTCCTGGGAAGTGTGGTTTTGAAAAGAAATTGTGTCTGCTTTTGTTCTGTGGAGAAATTGGCAATACGCAGCCCTGAAGGAGATAAAAGTGTGGTTAGTCTTTTGTTGAAGTCTGCATTTCTAATGAAGAGTCTGTTTGGAAACATCCCCAAATATGGATGGACCCAGAACTATATCAAATAGAGAAAAAGCTGTGAGACACTGCTGATTAATCTGCCGTATCCATCTCTTATTCCAGAGTAATCAGTTACGAGTGCTGTCCTGGATATGAAAAAGTTCCTGGAGAAAAAGGCTGCCCAGCTGGTAAAAATATGTTTGACATTTTTTAGACTTCTTAAAATTATACAGCTGCCTAGTAAAGGGAAATGTTAGAAAATTGCTCAAAGTGGATTTGATTTTTGCAATTTCTGCACTATATTGCCATGAACAAGTCCAAAATGGACTCGGTGGAGCACCAGCCAAGGGTCAGATCAGCTCCAAAGCATGCTAAATGTTCCAGACAACTTAGAATCTTGGATGTAATTGAACTTAATCGAGCATGGGAAGGCCATAGGGAACTACTTATTCTAGCAAGTAATATATCTGGATTGGAAATTCAATGCAAAGGAATGATCAAGTTATAAACAGCTCTGCCAATCTCTGCTCATATTTATTTTCATATATTCATGGAATGGTTTGTATTGGAAGGAACCTTAAAGATTATTTTGTTCCAACCCCCTGCCATGGGCAGGGACACCTTCCACTAGACCAGGTTGCTCTAAGCCCCATCCAACCTGGCCTTGAACATTTTGGCAAGCATGGGGTTAGCAAAGTTTTATTTAGGAGAAAATGCAGTTGATATTGGGGGGGAATAAACTGGGTTTGTTGAAGAAAGCCATATTCTGCTTTTGCTTTCAGAACACTTCCTTCCACAAAAGTCTGATGCCTCCAAGTTAACCACATGGTCAGGGAACACTGAGAGCAGCAGTGTCCAACACCAAATCCCAAAAGCCTGAATACAAATGGGATTGGGTGAAAGCAATCAATATCTTTGCTTGCCTAAATCACATTTGTATAAATCCAGAATTAGTCCATTCAAACTTGCAAGAATACAGTAGATCCTGGATTACACTGCTGTATCTGAGGGTGAAGCGTCAGGCTATGATTATTTATTATCCAATTATTGAACAGACACCAGTCCCCTGATGTGCTTCATTTCCCAGCATTCTCACCAGCTGTGCTTTAATTCAGCCAGAAGGAGGAGTGACATTTTTGGGAACTTAACCTTCTCTTCTTTCAGCTCTGCCACTTTCCAACATCTATGAAACCCTGGGGGTGGTTGGATCTGCCACCACTCAGCTCTACTCCGACCGCTCCAACCTAAGGCCAGAAATCGAAGGACCTGGAAGTTTTACAATTTTTGCTCCCAGTAATGAGGCCTGGGCATCCTTGTCTGCTGTAAGATAATTCTTCTGCTTCCCCCTCTTCCTCTGATTTTCTCTGCAGGCATCTGGCAGGATGGGCACAGTACTGATAGAGGAAGCACTGTGGATTTCCAAGATGTTTATCAATGTACTGTGCCATCAGCTCCAGAGCTTTGCTTCTGAAGGATCCCATCACCAGAGAGATGTGGATGTAGAAATCCCCTCATTCAGTTTTCCCTGCCTGTTACCAATAGAGATTAAACTGAGGCCTGCAGCAAGAAGCTTCCCACCCCTTTCCAGTTTTCTTGTTGACCCTTACATAGCCATTCTGGTTGTTGTTAATTTGTACAAATAGCCAGTCCCAGCTGGAGCCTCAGTAATTCCACATGAGTGTGCCCCATGCTCAATTAGATATACATTTCCTTTACATTCATTTTGATTTTCTCTTTCCATGTCTTCTGATATTTCCGCTCCTGAAGTGGTCACTGCTGTCCTGCTGCTGCTCCCATCCCAGCTGGGCATCCCTGTGAACAAGAGCAACTACTAGGGCAGGGAGGGGGATATTTATGGGTCTTGCCACTGCCAAACCTCTGCCCCAAATGCCCCAGCAGAGCCCCTTGCAGGGATGATGCTCTTGGGAAAGGTCTGTTAGTGCATTTGTCAGTGGCCTTTTGCCTTTCTGCTCATTTCAATGCAATGATTGCTCATTTCAATGCTCCCACTCTGGAGCTGCAATCATCCCTTTGTGTGCCAAGGACTGGGTGTCAGAGCTCTTGGCTGCTTTTATAAGGCAAAAGATAAAGATTTGAGAAAGTTGAGCTCTTAATTTACAGAAATGGCATGAGGCTGAATGAATCACTCAATATTCATGCCCACACTCCTACCTTGGGAGCACCCTGGGTGCAGCTAGACCTGCTGGTACTCTCTAACAGATGCCTAATTGCACTCAGTACTGAAAAATTGATTTTTCTGGTTTTCAGGAAACTCTGGATTCCTTAGTGAGCAACGTTAACATCGAGCTGCTCAATGCCCTCCGCTACCACATGGTGGACAAACGAGTCCTCACGGATGATCTGAAACACGGGACCACCCTGAACTCCATGTACCAGAACCTGCCCATCCACATCCACCACTATCCCAACGGGGTGAGGCTTTCCCAGAGTGGCTCAGGCTGGAAGGGACCACAGTGGGTCACCTGGTCCAACCTCCCTGCTCAAGCAGGGTCATCCCAGAGCACATGGCACAGGACTGTGTCCACTTGGTTCTGGATGATTCCAGGGAGGGAGATCCCACACCCTCTCAGGGCAACTTGTTCCAGTGCATGGTCACCTGCAGTAAAGAAGTTCTCCCTCATATTAAACCTACCCACAGCAGGCTTGGTTTCCAGCTGCCTTGCAGCTCCTACACTGTCCTGAGACCTCCAGGACTCTGTAATGCTTAGGTTGACAGCTGTTGATTTAAGATACATACTATGAAGGAGTTTGAAAATAATATTTTTAAGCAGATGGTTTCCTCAATGCTATTGCAGGGCAGTTGCCCACATTGCTGTGTAACTCTGCTTGCCCAAGTACTGGTTCTGGCTCATTTTCTTAGTCTTGAGGGTAGACAAAACCACTGATGGTTTCCAAAGATCTTTAAACATGAAATATTTCAAACATTCTTGATAGATCATTCTCATGTTCACTGTGTCTTTTAAGGAACTCAAATTCCTGCTCTTGCTGGTTCAATAAAGTGCTCGCTGCATTTGAAATAGAAATAGAAAAAGAGAAGCAGCAGAGGCTGCTTTACCTTTCTCGTTTTAGTGCATGTAACACCCCATGGGTCTTTCCCTCTGCAGATTGTGACTGTGAACTGTGCCAGGCTGCTGAAAGCCGACCACCACGCCACCAACGGAGTGGTTCATGTCATCGACAAAGTCATCGCCACCACCACCAACAGCATCCAGCACATCATCGAGACTGAGGACAGCCTGGAAACCCTTCGGGTCAGTCAACACACGCCTGCTCCAGGTCTCCTCAAGGATGGCTCAGCCATCCCACTCCCAGTGAATTGTCCTGAAGAGCTTTGCCAGTGTCTGGGGCTGTGACCCTGGAGGTGCTGATAAAATCCTTGTACCAATGTAGCTCCTTTTGATTTAGGAAGAGAAGCGTTTGCTATCAGTGCAAGTAGGGTTTTATGGCAATAATTGTCACCCTTCTATGGCTGCTCAGAAAATAGAGAGACTGAGTCTGTCTCCTCACTCTTGTCAGGGAGTCTAAGCCTTAGGAGACATTAACTGTTCCAATTTGATGTGTCCTGATTTATTTGCCTTGATATTTGCCAACTTAAGGAAAATGTACAGTGGATTTGCAGTTAGCCAGTTGTGGGTTCTGATCTGAATTATTCACTGGAAGTACTGTGAGCCTTTCCAGGCATATCTGGGTATTCAAACTAGCTCTCAGTCTTGCCAAAAAAAAAGGGCTCTTGTACTCAAATTTCTGGAACACCAGAGAACCATGGGGCTGGGTCAAATTTATAAAGAGACCAAAGTGCTGAATGAAGCTATTCAGGATTTTTGTAAGTCTTCTGAAATTATAAAAGCCTTAATAAATCTGGCCCTTAGTGTGTCCCTGGACAAAGTTTCTGACCTTTGTATTCTGGCTGAATGTGGTTTTCCCTCTCTCCTAATTTCTGTGAAGACTGCTGTGGCTGCATCTGACCTCAGCAGCTTGCTGGAAAGCGAAGGCCAGTACACACTCCTGGCTCCAACCAACGAAGCCTTTGAGAAGATCCCACGAGAAACATTGAACAGGATCCTGGGAGACCCAGAAGCCCTGAGGGGTAAGTGCTTGTTTACTGAGGCCATTGAGAGACTGAAGAGTATTTTTCAGTTCTTCTAAATTTTTTCTCAGGGACAAGTCAGCTCCTTGATACACTCTGACAATAGCTGCAGTAAACAGATGTGGCAGAGTCCACAATTTTAACTGAACAGCCCAGCTCCCTTTGGTTGAAGATGTGTAGACATGGCAGGAGTGGCATCCAGATATGGATGAGAGAGCTCAAGCAGTCCCTTTTCTGAGTTTCCTTTTAGCACTTTTTGCAGTGGTGATTTCTACTGATCTAGGAAGATGCAAGAAAAGTAAAATCTAATCAACATAACTTCCCCTGACAAGTGAGTCGAGTACCCACATGAAGCCTTTTGAAGTTGCCAAAAGTGTATAAAAAGTGACTCTTTTTAGGCATTTTATTTCACAGGCTCTGGAATTAAAATCAGCTCAATTTAAAACAACTGCATTTCACAGAGTACAGCCTGGCCACTGAACAGGATCCCTGAAAGCTGCAATGCTTTGTAGCTGGATTTGCAGCTCACCAAGACACTCTCCTCCCTCACAGACCTGCTGAACCATCACATCCTGAAGTCAGCCATGTGTGCTGAGGCCATCATTGCTGGCCTGACCATGGAGACTCTGGAAGGAACCACCTTGGACGTGGGCTGCAGTGGGGAGGAGCTGACCCTCAACGGGAAGCCCATCATTGCCAACAAGGATGTCCTGGCAACCAACGGCGTGGTACATTTTGTTAATGAGCTGCTGATCCCAGACTCAGGTACTGGTGCCTCTCTGCAGCCTTCTTTCTGTTGCCTTTCTTTTGTCTATTTTGCCAAGGAAATCCTGGATTTAGAGGGCATAGTGATGAGTGGATAAACTTTTAATGCAGGCTTACTATGTGTTGCTTTTCTTTTCAGCTAAGACTGTGTTTGAGTTGGCCCAAGAATCTGAAGTTTCCAAGTCTACAGACCTTTTCAGACAAGCTGGTCTCAGTTCTCATCTAACTGGCAGTGAGCAAGTGACCCTCCTTGCCCCAGTGAATAATGTGTTCAAAGGTAAACCAGGGATTAAATCCCTTTCTTCCAACAGCTTGGGACACAGATCTCCTTCAAACAATCTTCAGCCAAATTTTAGTGCACAAGTGTGCAAATCCTCTCTCAAATGCCTCGAGGCAGTGGCATTTAGGTTTACAGTTTAAAACTGATGTGGATAATGCTCTGTGTTTGAATGGGTTTTAGTGTCTCAATAGCCATTTTAAGTTCTTTCCATACTTCTTGCTGCAGATGGACTCCCTGTTATTGACAGCAACATGAGAAACTTGCTTCTGAACCACATTGTTAAAGAACAGCTCTCCTCTAAATATCTGTATCATGGGCAGAAACTGCAGACTCTGGGGGACAAGGAACTGAGAGTTTTTGTGTACCGCAATGTGAGTCCTTCCCGTGTGCTGTGCTCCCTGGGGCTGGCTGATGCTCAGTGTTCTAATGTTACAGATGTTGTGTAAAACTGGAAATGAGCATTGTGGAAAGCATCAACATCTCTCTTTTGAAGCATATTCTAATGAAGTCTTTTCTGCCATTGTGTTTGCAGAACCTTTGCATTGAAAATGCCTGCATTGCTGCCCATGACAAGAGGGGAAGGTTTGGGACCCTCTTTAGTGTGGACAAAATGTTGACTCCACCGACTGGCTCAGTCATGGATGTTCTCAAGGCAGACCATCGCTTCAGGTGACCTTTCTGCTCTTTCCAAGTGCCAGTGAGAAGCAGAAGAGCTGCCAAAGCAGTTCCTATTTATTGTGGGTCGTAGCCATGACAATGTATATGTTTTTTTAGCATAGAAAGATCATCCAAAACCATGGTCTCTCTAAATTATAGGGAGTGAAACTTCAAATAACCCTCAATCAGCTGTGAGCCAAGAGTAAGTGGTTCCCTTAATACCATAAGAACCTAGCTCCCAAGCCATTTCTGCCCATCAGATCCACTGCAGCCAGATATCTCTGACTCTCCATACCATCTGGTGCCCATGGAGTCAGCACTCCCAGGTTGCTTTGCCACTTCTCAGATGTTCTGGTTGGACCTCACAGGCTCATTTCCTCCCTAATCCCCATTTTGGTTATTTGATTTGCTGGACCTCAGCAGGATTTCACAACTGTAACTTCCCAGCTCTCTCCTGAGCGCAGCACACTGATGAATGAAGTGGTTTGCAGGGAAGCATTTGATGCATGTTTGCCTTGCAGCACGTTGGTGGCTGCAATCCAGTCTGCAGGTCTGACAGAGAACCTGAACAGGCCGGGGACCTTCACGGTGTTCGCTCCGACCAACGAAGCTTTCCGAGCCATGCCCCAGGGGGAGCTCAACAAACTGATGGGTGAGCATCTGCAGGACATGGAGGTGACAGGCTGCTGTGTGTGACTGCTCTGACACCGCAGGAATGGCCCAGTTTCTCTGCTGTATCTCTTTCTTTGGCTCTGTCTGTTGGAAGCACGAGCTTCCTACCCAGTGGAGTTGTATGAGCAGAAAGCTGAGGGTGCACAGAGCGGTGCTGAATTCCCCAGGTGGGGAAACACTGCCTGTGTTCTTGGAAGACATGTTGGTAGAGTGTGTCACAAACTCACTGTGGCTTGTAATTTGGCTGTACTGGTGGTGCAGGTGAGATAACTCCCAGATATTTCTAAAAGAACCAGTGAGGCCTCTGCCTTTTTCAAGGATGAAAGAAGTGAGACAACTCTTGACAACTTGACAACACAGGGTCAGGGTGTCTGCAGTAAGTTCTGCCAGGAGAAGACATGATCCACATACAGCCTCAAGTTACACTGTATGAAATTTAAGTGATAAAAGGCTGGGGCTGTTTCTCCTTCTCCATGTACATTGCCAAAGCAGGAGGTCCAGTCTAATCCTGGGAAGCCACCAATGTACCATTCAGCGCAGATGAAGACCAGCATCCTGAAAAGCAAAGGCATGCAGGCTGGGTGTGGAAAAAAGCATGAGAATGTTTAATAGCTCCCTTCTGGGGCATGATCTTTTATTTTGTTCATGTTGAAAACTGCTTGTGGTTGGAAACAATGTCAGGTATTTGAATGTAATGTCTTCTTGTCATTAAAACCCAGCCAAACATTGACATCATAATTTGGGAAGCATCTGCCCATGGTAGCTGGTTATCCTTTTAAGTGCAGGGACAAGGAACCAGTAATATCAGTCCAGTCTTATGCTTAATATATAAATATTTCAGAAGTGTTTTGCAGCCATTGTAAATGGCTGCAGGAATGAAGATTCCCAGATGCAGACACTTCAGATGTTCTTTTCTCACACAAATGTTTAGCTTATGCCTCTGATGAAGAAGTGGATTGTGCTGGTGAGGATGTGCAGAGTGAACTGTGGCCACCCTAGGAAAACCATAATGGAAAAAAGCTTGCATACAATCTTTGAAAGCATTGAAAGAAAAGCTCCCCCTTGCTGAGGGAGCTGCTCTGTGGATGGAGGCCACCATTGCAGTAGCTGTCTGTGGGGCTTGTCAGTGATCCTGTCCTTCTGTGGGGCTTGTCAGGGCCCTGTGTCCTCTGAAGGAGAAGATAGAGAAGCACTACTGGCCCATGCTGTGCACATCACCACCTCTTCTGGAAAATAGATGGTGCAGGGAAAGCACCTTATCTTCCTAAAATCTGTTTCAAAGCACAGCTCTATGAGTAGAGACTCAGTGGGATGGTATCAGTCCATGAGACATTAATGTCACTTCTGCACTTTTCCCCTTCCTACCCAGCTGTGAGGATTGTTGCCAAGTGACACTGGCCTTGGTGACATTTGAAAATACCAGAATGCCCTATCTGCTTCCTTATTTCACATGGGTCTTTCCCCACCCCTTCCCAGACTTACTTGGGAAGTGAAAGCAGCAAGAGAAGCAGGTTCATTCTGAGAAGCAGGTTCCGACTTGGCACAGTGAGAGAATGAGGGATAAAAACCCAAGAAAGAGAGAACTCATGTGTAGGGCAGCCTTGGTAGGTACCAAGGTGAGACACTGGGAGAGTGTCCTTCTGGATTTGGGAACCTGACCTGCCCAGGCAGGAATGGCCTCCATGCCCTAACCAGGTCCTTCTGCCTGGTTTTCGGTTTTGGTTTATTTTTTCGATTTTGCATTGTTTCTTTGCACTTTCAGGAAATTACGGTGTTTTCCAAGTAATTCCATTCTAGCAGGTGAGATACGGGAAGCAAGTGCTGATGCTGGTTTGCCATGGAAGGATTTTCTTCCCCCAGGTAATGCCAAGGAGCTTGCCAACATCCTCAAGTTCCACGTGGCTGACGAGATCCTGGTGAGCGGCGCGGTCAACGCCCTGGTGAGGCTGAAATCCATGCAGGGAGACAAACTGGAAGTCAGCATGGTGAGTCACCTCAGATGGGCTTCTGTGTCTGCAGGGCTGTCCAGTGTTGGGTTGTCCATGTCATGGCCCAAAGCACGCCTGGGCTCATGTGGATGGTGTGGGAACATCTCCTGAATGTGTGCAGTCCCATCTGTGTTTTCTGGGCTGGACAGGAGGGGCTGTTGCCATGTGTTCAATTCAAAAAGCTGGAAGAATGAAATGTGGTTTGCTTCAGCTTTCTCCCCAGAAGACCAGTTGTAAATGATTTCCAGGAGCTGCTATAAATTTAACCCTGAATCATGGGGGGGAAAACATAAATAAATGAAATTAATAGCTTGTTCAGCTAACATATCTTTTTGTGTAATGAAAATGATCTCTGCATGGGCTCCCTTAGCACAGCAGAGTTTATTTAGATATATAATTTCATTTAAAAAACGCTATACTGCATGAGGGAATGTAGAATCCTCCACTGAGGAAAAAAATCATTTCAGAAAATAAGCAATCACTGCCCACCCTCTGCATAGGAAAACACAGGACAAAAATGGAAAGGGCTGTGTTTCCAGGTGCATTGAATTGGGCAGTGGGCATGCTGGACTCTTCCCATTCCAGTCCTGCTCTGCCCTCTCCTGATCCCATCCCTCTGGCAGGGTGCTGGTGGATGTGCTCTGCTGCCTTGGGTCAGCATTCCCAGCCAGTTGCACTGAGGAAGTCCAAAGCCTTCCAGCCATTCCAGGACAATCTGCTCACGCTATAATTTGTCTTTATATTCTCCTTAATTGGCAAGAGGAAAGAAAATGCCTTCAGCCATCCAGTAAATGAATGAATGCAAAGTGAGGATTTTTTTAATAACACTGGAAATGACAGAAGATTCTCATCTTCTCCATTTTTATTTTTTCTTTTTCTGAACAGAAGAACAACGTAATACATATCAACAAGGAGCCTGTTGCTGAAAGTGATATCATGGCCACAAATGGTGTCATTTATGCTGTGAATTCTGTCTTACAGCCACAGGGTAGGTCCATGGTGAGAAATGTCCAGAGCAACCTTGTTACAGCAAAACTGCTTTGGGAGGGCTTGGGGACTTGGGGCAATTGCTCCAATTTGGTGAGGAGAGATTGGTCTGTTGTGGGATTTTCAGCAGAAAATAGTGGAAGGAAGGAGCCTGCATGCTCTGGCAAGTATTTCAATGCTCTCAATGTCCCACCCTTAGCTTCAAGGCCACAAGAAAGAGGTGATGAGCCTGCAGATCCCGCACTAGAAATCTTCAAACAGGCGTCTGCATTATCCAAGGTAAAAGGGAAAAATCTCTCACTGTAAAACTGCCAAAATGTCATTTTGGTAATAATGATTGGGAGATCATGTCACATTCATATGCTCACTTCCAAGGAAAGTCAGTGTATGTGTTTCATGGAATGATCCATCCTCTCTTCTTGCATGATTTAATAATCTAAGAAATAATAATTGTGTTACATTTTGTAACACAAAGCTTCAGTTTGCAGCACACTGTGAATGTAACCTTGCCATGGTACTACTCTATATCAGCTTCCAATAACGAAGAGTCACTCATCCATAGTTTTTGGAGACTAAGGATAAATATACTGACATACAAACTGTTCTTATGGCTGTTGGAGATTTGCTGCATTTATGCAAACCCTCTGCTTTCTTTCCATGCAGGTTTCTCAGAGGAATCCTCGACTAGGTAAAACAACTTCTCCAACTCATTTCTAATCCCCATTGTGTCCCCCCATCCCTTAAAGAGAGGTTTCTCCTGTTCTCTTGCTCTAAGCAAGATGCAGCAGGCTGGGAGGAGAGGGGCAGGGGATGGTTTGTGTCTGCCCCACCCAACTTGCTCCTTCCCTGGCAGCACCCGTCTACTCCCGGATACTGGCGAGGATGAAGGAGAACTCGGGGGGATTCTGAGCCCATCGTGAGCAGCCACCAGTCAGTGCCTCCATCCCATCCACTCCAGCTGACAGCTGAAGAGAAGGACAGAACCATTTTTAAAAACCAAATACCACCCTTAATTTTATTTTTGTTTGCAATGAAATGGATAGGAAAAGTCAAAAGCCATATATATGTATATATTTTAAGACCATTTTTATTTAGTTTTTACTTTAAAGTTCCCAGACCAAGGAAATGTTTTGAGGTTCTTTGTTTGGTTTTTTTTTTTTCATTTTTGTTTTGTTTCTTTTTTAAATAAAATTATTCACCAATTTCCAATTTTAAACATACCCTGTTTGGTGGGCTTGATAGGTACATCCAAGGGCCTTTTATTTTTTTAAACAATCATGTCCTTCCTTCTTCTCTTGGATTTTAAAAGCCTTCCATGAACTTCTGAATTGCAGGCTTTTAACAAAATTCTTTCTATTGACATTGAGAAAATTGCACAGTTATAAGCTATGGTTTGAAGTATTTCCTTTTTTTTAACTGGGGTCTTTTTTTTTTGTGCCTATGGGTTATAACTGTGCTGCATTTTGTTCACGAGATTTGAAATGAGAGTTCTCCCTGGCTGAAGCCTTCCAGTAAATGATTCATTTTTAATAATGGTTGTTTTTTAATAAAAATTAAAAATAAAATGAAAAATATAAATATGAAAAGTGACGACAGTGCTTGGTTGGGTTTTTGTTTGTTTTGAATTGCCTGATGGCACCAGGTGATCAAACCTGAGCACTGGGAAGGAGGGGAATCAGATTGGGCTGGTTCAACATTAATAGGTCTCACTACTCGGGTGGAATGGCAAAGCATTTCTCCTCTCTGATCCTGGCCTGGCATCATTTTTTCCTGGTACTTTCCTGAGCAGTCAGTGTCACTCTCCCAGGAGCACAGGGCACATCCTTCCTGCTGGGTGCTCAGCCACCTCTGCTGGCAGCTCTGCTCAGGGCCACATCCCGAGCTGCCAGCAGCATTCACTCACCTGCACAGCTCCAGATTCACTCCCTGGTAGGTATTGCCTGGTGAAACCCAGGAATAGGAGGCAAAACAGAGAAAGAGGGTGTCAAGAGCAGAACACAAAAGACTCAGATTGTTTTGCTTGCTCTGGCAGAGAAATACCCTGATAATTCTCCTTCTATGAAAAGCCAAAACTGAAATCCCACAAGCTCGGAGTCATCTGCATAACTCAAACGTGTGAAAAATATCTAGCTCTTCTTTTATTTCTCTTCTTCACTACCCTGCACCTCATCCCCCCCCATTTTTCTTTGTTGTTTTTCTGGGATGACACAGTCCTGGTATTTAAGGCTGAGGAGGTGAAGTGGAACACTTTCAGCCACCTAATCCCAGCAGCCCAAGGCAGAATAGTTGTATCAGGGGATTGCATTCTGATAGAGGCTTAGCTTCTTGCTGTTAAACTAATTAATTACTATTCCTTCCAAAGCCTGAGAAAGAGGGACAGCCATGTCAAATCTGCTCTGGTTTTTTTTTTTTTTCTTCTTTGATGCTTCATAATTAAGAGATATACAAGAGTCTTCACAATTTGGAAGGGTAGAAAGTAGGTTTGCTCCTCATCTAGGTGAGTGCCCCTTGTTTATAGCTCCTTGGCATCTGGTGTGGTGACTACTTAATTGTTTCATTGCAAAATGGAGCCAGGAGAGTAGGCAGGAGTAGGGGAAACTGCTTAGATGAGCTTAATAACCACGAGCAGTCCCATCCGCTGAGACAACAGTTTTCATCTCCTGCGAATACAGCCCTGGCTTCTCACTCCATGGCTCCTGGGCAGGTATTAGGATGTGTGGTGATGGGGTGATGGTCTCCTTTGTGCTTTTTGTAGGGCCTGGCTTTGCTAGGCTTGCTTTCGGGGAGTCTCCAGGTTTATGAGTCCTGGCAGTTTCCCGTAGGTAGAGGAGCATTATCCTTTCAGTCCAATTCCCTTTTGGCTCTCTCCTGTTGCATATTCTCCCTAGTCCTTTGGCAGTGCTCCCTCGCTCACTCCTGCTGCCTGTTCCATCACCTGAGCTGCTGTGGGGTGCCAGCAGCAGCCCCCACAGCGCTGTGGGTGGGGGCTGCTCTCCCTGTGGAGTTGGCTCTGTCATTTCCCTGGGACCCCACAACCTGGGAGGCCACCACAAGGTGCCTTCCCACAGTCTTGGCAGCTCCCCAGCATTTTGGTGTCTCCAGATTACAGCTCATGATGGAAACCCTTGAGAGTTCTTAATGCCCTCCCTTTCCCTGCTCCAAATTGATTCCTCACCCTCTGTGTTCAGGGAGGGATACACAGAGGGATTTGACCAGTGGCTCAGCTGTCTGAGTTGATCAGTAGGGACTGCATCCCTTTCTTTGATTCAGTGACACTTTTGGGAAGTTTTCCCCATGGATTTATCACTGTGCCTTATTCAGTGATGTGAGGGTGAGTGCTGCCAGTTATTCCACCAAGGGGAGCGAGATGTTGGCACTTCCCCCTTTAAGGGGTGCCCAGGGATGAAGCAAGAGGAGAGCAGCTGAAAGATGGGGAAATGAGGAGTGCTGAGATGATGGGAATAAAAACTTATCTGTAATTTTCTAAAGAAATACTTTTAATATTTTTTAAGTATGACAAAAGGTGGAAGTGAAAGGAAGAAGGAAGTTTCTGCTGCTGAGGCAAACCATAACTTCTCTGGGGAAGTGCTGGCCAAGGGGCAGAGAGCTCCCATGGGCCCAGCTGGGTGTGGGAGCCCAAGGGATGAACCAGCCCAGGGATGTGGTATATGGAGGAGTTGGAATCCCCCTGTGCACCTATCCCAGAGCTGCAGGAGTTTCAGATAACAACTCAGGGAAGGGAAGGAGCAAAGCCTGATTCAGAAACTGCTGAGTGAGGGTCAGGGCAGCCTTGGGATGAGCAGCATTTAGGATTTGCCTTCAGTGACAAACAGCACTGGGGTGTTCAGCACAGAGCCATATTGCACCAGGGGGTTTTGGTTTCTCAGTGTTGTCAGAGTATTTCCACACCAAACCCAGTGTGTGGTTGAACGTCACTGTGGCCTTGAACCACGTCTGTGCTCCACGGGAACTCCCTTCAGGACTGGGGCAAAAAGAGTAAACTGAGACCAGATAGACCAGAGAATCTTGCTTTTCTCTCCTTAGGAGTCAAGAGTGTTTTTCTATTGAAAAATTGCAGGGATATGCAGCTGCCCTTGTTTATTTTTTAGAATAATGATTCCCTCATTTGCAGCAGTTCCAGTTAAGCAAAGTAATTAAATGCATGCAGAAACCCATTTAGGAAAAATACAGCTTTTAAGTGTGTGCTGTATGTCCCAAAATGATGCCAACATGGCTGGGCTGCTGCTCATGGGTTGCTCCTGTGCCAGAGGAGCCCCAGTGCTCTCTGCAATGAACAGAAAGTGGTGCCTCTGAAGGGCTGGAAAAGCAAATGTTGACTGCAAAATGCTGTGTTTTGGGAAGCTTCATGTTGTGGTTTCGCTCATTTACATCTTGAGATATGAACCAGAGGTGCTTTTCTTCTAGACAATCCTTTTGCTGTGTGGCAGCCTTCTGCAAAGATATTTAAGGCAAGAGGAAAACAGCGCCGAGCTTTGTCCCGGGGGAGATCTCACATGCAGGGCTGTAGTGGAAAACACGTGTTCCTGCAGTGTCAGGGGGATCCTGGGGCTCTGTGTGCTTGGCTGATGAGGGAGGTTTGGAGCTGCCCTGCCCCAAGTGCTGGGAGGGCTGCAGGGTGGGCGAAGGCAGCTCTCTGTGCCTCAGCGTGGGAGCTGTGGCAAGGCAAAGCCTTTACCCGTGTCAAAGGCCAGGCAGGGGCTTGAGTGAAACCAAGGCAGCACAGCCAGATGTGCTGCAGGAGGATGACCCCTGGCAGGGGTCAGCTGGAGATGGGGGAAGCCACCCACAGGCTGTCACTGGAAAACTGTACTCCTGCTTTTCTGCTGTAGGGAAATTCTTGTTTCTACATGTGATTTATTGGAAAGTTAGCTGTTAGTGTCCCAGGAGGAGCAAAGAGAAAAAACAATGGTGAAAGACAGGCTCAAAAGAGCAGTTGGGATCAGAGGCATTCAGCTGTAGCTCAGGCAACTCTTGCATTATTTTGTTTTTCTTTGGAGTCCTTTTTGGAGGCACATTTGAGAGATTTTTCAGAAACCTGTAAATTCTCCAAAGAAAAATATTTAGGGGACTTTCTTTCCAACAGTGAAAGATCCCTTACTGTTTTGTAAGAATTTTAATGATCACTTTGCAGAAGCTCAGCACTTTTCCTAGCAGAAGTCAGCTGGTGCAGGAGCAGAGGGTGGCAGTGTCTGGTGAGCCGGGCACTGTGCCAGGGAAGGCATCTCCTGCTAAGGGAGAAGATTCTTCCTGGGAAGGAAGGTGACTGGAAAGGTTGATTTGCTGCATGGTGCCATTCATGATACTGAAAAGTTCTTTACAGAACTGCTATGGGCTGACCCATGCACATCTGTCCTGCTACACTTACCTTTGACTTTTCTGCAGCTTTTCAGAGGGCTTGGCTGCCTCTGGCTTTTGACCTGTCTGTTCTTTCTCTGTTCAGCATTTCCAAGGGGACTTCATCTGAATTTGGAAGTCACACATTTCTTTCACATGCAGCTTGTGCATCAAGACCTATTAGCTGACAAATGCAAAACTCATTCTATTTTAATTGCTACTTCTGGGAGAAGAATCAAGATCTCCTGTTTGGAAAATAATTGTGCAGAAGCCAGAGGCTGTCTTGGAGCATTTGTTAAATTTTGCAGAGCCAGGAGGATAAATTCCTGGATTTCAGGATTTCTACCAGTGTTGCTGTGTAGTCTTCTAGCTTTCTACCTTTGTTTCAAAGTTTGCAATTGGGATAAACAATCTTTTTCAGGAATTTTTAGGTGGAAATCCCAAATAGTCCCCTAGTATTGCAATATATCTTTGTACATGTAGCACTTAACAACCTCCACAAGGGAAGAGCCAGAGGATTGCCCTGAAGGAAGATCAAGTATCATGACGACCATGACAGCAGTGATGAATTTATAATTAAGGCTGGTTTTATGACAGTGCCATGAAGATACATCAATTTGCTGTAAACTGTAGGCATCCCAATCCTGTGCTCAGCACAAGTGTGTGCTCCCCTACCGATGTGTTTGAGCACCTCACACGCTCCTGTGGTGCTGTGGCTTCCAGCTTGGAGCTCGCATCTCAAAGTTCAGGATGTGTGACTGGACCAAGCTTGGCTACACCTGGTCCTACTCATAGTCAGGCAACAGATCCTCACCCTTCCTATCACCCAGAACACAAAGTTCCCAGACAGAAATACTGACAGGCTTGTCCCTGACAATGGTGGATCCATCGTGGGAGGTGTCCCTGCCCATGGCAGGGGGTTTGGAGCTGCATGACCTTTAAGGTGCTTTCCAACCCAAGCCATGGTGTGATTCTGTGGTTCCTGCCCTCGGAGCTGAAGGGACCTGGTGTTGCCATGGTGGCTCCTGTGAATGGCAGTGACACACCCCACCGCTGCCCCGTGGACGTGCGCTGGCACCACAGAGGCATTGAAGCAGCAAGAGTGGCTGGTTCCTTTCTGTAGCTCGTAACTAAAGAGCAGGAAAAAGTGGAATAAACAAAGCCAAGCTGCAGAGTAGTCACGCAAGGCAAGGGGAACTGAGGAGCATCAGCAGAAAGTGCTCCAGGACAGCAGCATCTGTGAGCACCCGGGGCTCAGGAAATGCTGCTCCTTAAGGAGTTCGTGGTGCTGCTGCCTAGGACAGGAAGCAGGCTGGGGGTGAGGCTGTGCCATTCTGCCTTTTATTTGCTCAGCATATTTTTCCCCTTTTTACGTAAAACCAGCAAATGAGGAACTTGAAGTCACTTCTCCCATAGAAGTTTTTTTACTGCAGAATTATTTTATGGACTTTCTTCTCCTGGGCTGCCTCTACCTTACATTCCTGCTGGTGTTAATTCTGAAATAAACCAGGTAAATTATAATAAAATGACCTGTGCTCTAAGGTTTTCTGAAGTTACAGAGGCTTTGAGTTAAGGACCCAAAAGATGGGGCACTAAGCAGGATCAGCACTGAACTGTGAGCCACTGTGTGGTGGCTTAGAGCATTTCCTGTGCTGCAGAGCTCCTGGTGCAGGCTTGGGAGATGCCCCCACCAGGAGTGCAGACAGGGCAGGAATGATGCTCATTCACACCTGACTGCCTGGGCTTGGCCATGAGGAACTCTGCTTGCCCCAACAAGGCCCCAGCTGCCCCTGGCTGTGTGAGTGGTGTCACAGTGGAGGGGCTGTGGTTTTATGTGCTGTAGGTGCAGCCTCAGGGAGGTCACAACCAGAGCAGAGGGGAAAGCAACTCACTGGCACACGTGTCCTCTCCACCTGCCATTCCTCTGGGTGATCTCTCCTTGCTCAGCACCTTTGCAGTAAAAAGGGAAGCTGCTTTTTCAGGTTTCTGAGGCAACACCACTGCCTGCCTGTTCATGGGGTTTGCTGGCTCACTGGGGAGCCACGTTCTCCTCTCCTCTGCCCCACACAGAGCAGTGGGGCACCGAGGGCTCCAAGTGTGTCCATGCAGCATGATGTGCATCAGTTGCACAAAAATCTGTCTGAGTCCAAGGAGATGTTGAGACGTTTGGAGGTTTTATTTTGTTAAGGACCAGATAAGTTCAGATCATATTGGATGGCTCCTCCAAATATAGTGACATATATGAATATGTCTATATGGCTATAAATGGCCTCCTCATTGGAGGCTATTTTAAAAAGATGAGAAGAAATTTGCCCTGGGAAGCCCTGAAGTGAGGTGGTGGCTGCCTGAGGGGCAGTAACCTGCCTTTGGTTCTGCAGAGGTGAATGCTTCAGAAAGCTGTGGACAGACCTGCCTGGGAAATCAAAGGTTTGTCTTCCTCTGGGCTCTTCCTTCTGCCCTTCACTCTGACTTGCTGATCTTTAGCTCATATTAATGAAAACTGAGGGTAAACTGAGGTTGGTGCACCAGGGAGAGGATGACAGGCCGGGGGGGTGGCTCTACTTGGAGAAGTTTCTGCCCTGCACAGCCTGGGGATGCTGAGGGCAGCACAGTGAGCAGTGCCCAGAGTAGGTGGTCCCTGCCTGCTGACCAAATGCTCCTCTGAGCTGAGCATACCACAGGCAAGAGATTTCACCTTCCTGTTTGAAAACAGACCCCCTGAAGCTGGGCTGCTGGCTGCTAACACTGTCCTTGCAGCACACACAGCTCAGCCAGCAGCAGCCCCTCTCCTCCCAGGGATCACCTCGGGACTGCACAGCCCCATCACTCACTTCCTAATTGCTACCAGATTTCCCTAGAAATGTCTGCTGAAATATTTATAAATATTATAGCCAGCAGCTGCTGATGCCAAACAGGAAATTTTAAGCTGAACAAACTTTTCCACGTTTCTAAGTGGGGAAAGTAAACTGTAGCTAAGATCAGTATTTAAAAAAAAAAAAAAAGTCTAAATAGCAACAGGCTTCCAGTGTTCCATATCCTGAGGGAAGTTCATGATTTCTTGAAGTCTTGGTTCTTTCATCCAGGCCATTTTCTATCTGCATATAAGCAGTGTGTCTACACAGTGATATAGGAGGTGGCTTTAAAAAAGAAAATTAGGTATATCTCAACATGGACATGACTAATGTAATTTCAAGGGAAAAAATAAGAATGCACAACTTAAAAGAAAACCAATGGGCCAGGGATCAGGCAGGTAAATTTTAAGGCAGCAGCCACCTGAGGGAATGGAGCCCTGTTTTATCTTGCACTTCATGGTTTGGGTTTTCCCCTCTTTCCTGCCCTCCCCCCTGACTCAAGTTCTTTTCTAGGACTTTCTTATTCCTGCTCATTGAGTACTTGGTATTGAAACAATATTTTTAAGCACTAAAACATGGGGAAAATGCAACACTAAATCTTCCTAGATTTAGCCATTTTAAACAACTTCTGCCATTCATGAATTCATTAAACACAACTTCAGGCAAAAAGCATTATTGGGCTTTTAAAAACTGATTCGTGTCATTTCCTAGTCAATGACATTGAAATAGAGATGGAATAAAGCAAAAGTCTTCAGTGCACATATAAAATCTGAAATTGTATTCTTCAAGCATCTTCTAAATGAGAGGCAGATCAACAGCTTTGAGTCTTTTGAAGAATAAATTATCAAAATAACTCAGTTGATACCATCCCCACTCTTACCTCCATACACAGATACTTTTCATCTCTTTTTTTCAATTAAATTCTGTTCACTATAGTACCTTAGTGGAAAGAGAAGAGCTCTCTGATGCTGAGAATTTGTTTGGTTGGTTTTAACTCCTGTCTGTTGGTAGCAAATCCTTATCTCCTTTCTCTTTGTGATTTAATTTTCTTTGAAGCAGGTCAATGGTGCATGGTGAGCAGTAGAGTGCACAGACTGAATTGCATTGCACCCTCTGGGTGGGTTTTGATGAGCAGAATCCATCTTAAGAGGCAAAAAGATTGTCCAAGGAAATGAAGTTTTGAGAAATCTTATAAATTTTAGAGACTACTGGCAGCAAGATCTCCGGAAGCTTTTATTGCAGTTTAAAGTGTGGAGTTCAGCAGCAAATTTATTCATAGCTTTTCCACTTGAATGGATCTGTTTTAATTCTGGGTGGGAAATAAAGCAGGCAGGGGGCAGCCCTGTGAGTAGTTGAGTTTATGGTGAAACTCAATATTGTGTGATAAAGGAGGGGCTCAGCCTGGTGTGGGATGGAGGGGAGCAGTGCTGGCTGAGCAGTCAGAGACACTGGAGGTGCTCAGAGGTCCCTGCCAGCTTCCTGGGGAACGTGGTGAGCTACATTGCCAGCTCACTACCCACAAATTCATGACATGGGGAAAGTGCAGGAGTTTCATCTCTAAAATCCCACTTTCCTTTCAGCTTTTAGGTTTGGTCTCTCTCACTTGGTACCCAAGCACCCTGTGAGGATGCACATGGGGCCAAAGGAAGGGCTCAGTCTCCATCCTCCCAGACAGGTGGGAGAGCAGAAATCCTGTCTGTTCTTCCCCCACACATGACAGAAAACTTCCCATTGCCATTCCTTTTTCATGCTGTCACTCCAGATACTACGTAGAAAACAAAGTGGAATTTTTCATCAACAGGAACAGTGGGAACCTTTGGATCTTATCCCCATAAATGGTCCCAGTCACAAGGTTTTTTAAACAGGATACTTTGCAAGTTCCTTGTCACCACAGAGTCAATCCTCAAGCTCCCTTGAACGCTGCATCTGCCTCAGTGCACAGGTTAGCCAAGCTGTAGTCTCTCATCCTGAGTGACTTTTCCCTCAGGAATTGTTCAGAAGAGTATTTGTCCTGCGGTGGAATGGACCCATCTTAGACCTTGGTTTAGGAAGTTAGGTTGGTAGGAAGACCCTTAGAAAGTCCATAAAATAATTCTGCAGTAAAAAAACTTCTATGGGAGAAGTGACTTCAAGTTCCTCATTTGCTGGTTTTACGTAAAAAGGGGCAAAATATGCTGAGGTCACCTGCAGCAGGGGCTTCCCTTCTGCTCCCAAATCCTGGCTGAGTACACACATGATGTACAGATTCCTCAGCAGCTCCTGTATCTCCAGCACTCTCCTGCCATACTCTCACTGGCTTTTCCTTTCCCTCCTTGGCAGGAGGGACCCAGGGCTAGGACAGGCATGACAGAGCATGAGTCACGAGCTCTCTGTGTTTTGGCATTTGGAACAAGCTTTGAGTCTAATTCAAACCAGACAGTGTGAAAGAAATGAGGCTTTGAGCCTCTGCAGATGTGTGGGCAGTCAAGAGGGGCATCTCTTAGCAAAGGGAAATGTTTTGTCTCGTTCCTAGTTAATACTTAACTAGGAGTTAAGCAGGAGTTAACTGGGAGTAAAGCATTAGGAGCCCCCAAAGAAACCAGGAGCTCCAAGTGTCACCAAGTGAGGCTTGAAAAAGCAGTTGAGGCATGTCCCTGCCCTCAGGTAAGTCCCTGAGCTCTTTGATGCACTCCTACAGATCTCATAGTGTCAGTCTGGGGTACTCAGCTGGCTGTGCCTTCCCTCCAGGCATGGATTTCATAGTCCTTTGCAATGGCTTTACCCAAGGCTCGGCCTAAGCCTTGATGTGGATCTTGCATATGAAAACAAGGAAACACAGACCTGAGGCTGGCTCTGTGCCCCTGTGCTCAGCCCTGTTGGAACAGCCTCAGCTCTTGCCTGTCTGCTGTCCTGTGCCTCCTGTTTGGGCTCTCCATGGTCAATGCCTTCCTGATGGCCACAGGGACTCAGCAGCACCCCAAACACAGATGCAAGACAAAGCCACCGAGCTGTGGTCGGCTGCCATGGCTGTGACAAGGAGCTCTATTTACAATTCCAGGCTGGAAAGGCCAGCAATTAAATCAATTTTCTGCATAATTGATGAGAAAACTCTGGCTACCTACCACTAAGCTCTAAATAAGAACCTGGTTTAGAAATAACTTTACTGTTCCCAGAGCAGGGTGCTCTATGGCTTTGGGCTGTAGTTACTTCTCAGTCTGTGCCCATTAGCTTGGATGGGCATTTGTCGGGGGTTTTTTTATGTTTTTCTTTCTTTTCTTCTGGATCCCGACAAATGTGTGGGAACCCAACCCCCAGGGCCCTTGGGGGGAGTTCCCACTACCGAGTTTTTTTCCTCTTTCTGGGGTGAGGAATGAGCCAGGACTTTCTCTCTTGGTCTTCAAGGTCTTGTTTATTCTTATCTTAAGTTCAGCACACTGTCTGCACACCAGGCTCAGCATGCGAGAAGCAAGGCACAAAATGGACCAAAGTGGACAAAATGTCTCCAAACCAAGGTCTTTTAAAGCTATTCTACCCAATTACATTCTAACACATACTTTGTTTTTACTTTTCTACCAATAACTACTACTTATGTATACACGTAACTTCCACATTACTACTCACACTAACTAATAGTTTTCTACCACAAGTACTACAAAAAATGGAGCTGAAAAGGGACAAGAAGGGGCAACACCCAAAATCCACCATCTTGTGTCCTATTCACTGTCATATTAAAATCCTAAAATCCTAATTCCTACACTCTGTGACACACCACACACCACCACCTGTGTGCTCTAACTCATCCCAAAGTTTTGGCAATTTTTTCCCAGGGACAAAAGTTAAAAGCAGTGTTCTGCTGAGGGTCAGAATCTCCCAAAATAGGCATAGAAACACTCTCTGTGCCCTAGACTCCAACAGACATTACCTGATTCCCACCCATCTTTGGTAATCCTGTTTTAACATAAATAACACAAAGGTTCTATTCTGACATTCTTCTCCCAGACTCCAAGGGATTCATAGGGAATGGCAGGAACAGAGCAATGCCAAGAGTCTCTTTTGTGGGGTTTTGTGGAGAACACCACATGGGAGTGGACTGCCATGTCCTGGAAGGCAAAGCTGACTCACTGCAGACCAAGGCAAACACTGAATCCTGAGCATGTTGGTCTGCAGAGCCACAGCCAAGCTCAGGACTGCAGAGAGCTCCCAGCAAGAGATCACCACAACAGCTGGGACAGCAAGGCAGGGCAAAAGGAGCAAGTTACAGATCTCACTGCAGCTGCCCACTGCAAACTGGGTTATTTAAGGTAACCTGGGAAGTCCCTAAAGAGCAAAAGGAAAACAGCTGGACAAATTTGTGTGCCAGGTCACTGCTGAGGTGGCATCATTCCTCCTTGCCTCGGGCACTGGAGCTGCAGCACTTGAGGATCTGGTTTGGAATTTTTATTACACTCAGGAGCAAAGTAGATCTGGTTTAGGAATTTTCCAGTGAAATCCTTCTTTGCTGGGAATTGTTGATTCACTGAATGTAAAACTTCGGCACAATGAAAGATTTCTTGTTCTAACCTGGGTGGGACTTTTGGTAAGAGAGAGAGAAAATCACAGTACAGCTTACCCTTGGACTGGAGAAACTGAGCTTGGTATTTTGGGCTGGATTTAGGCAAGAAGAAACTCTACCATCCCTCAGCTGCAGCTCAGTGCTTTTCCCCACCTGAGAGATCCAGGAGATCATACAAGGTTCTGGGAGGACTCAGGCAGTGCAGTGAACTAATGTTGGGCAGTTCCTGAGCTGGCTGGCTCCTCACAAAGCTCCAGGTGGTTTCTGGAGTTTGGAGAGGATGTTCCCTAAGCTGCCACCCAGTGCTCCATGGGCCAGCCATGAGGCATCCCTTGAAAACACAGAACTTGCTGGGGATTCAGGAGGAAGTTCACATCTGTTCTTGGCTCCACAATGTGGAGATTTAACTTGTCAGGTTTAAGCAGGTTTTGACCCTTCCTGGCTGCAATAGTGGAATAGCTTGATTAAATCCTCCTGTGCATTAAAATTTACCTTGCCTGTTTACAGCCTGCTTCTGGTTCTTCATCACAAAAGCAATGTGTAACTTAAAAATCTCCATTAGACCCTTAAAACTGGATTTTTTGGGAAGGACTGAGGCTCTGCTGTATTGGAAGCTGTGGTTGAACCTACTCATATGCATACAACAACACACAGCTCAGGCTTTGCACGATGTCAGGCTCAGAGACAAGAGCACAGCAGCCTGGGCACCCACCTCTGAGCAATTCTGGGCTTGTTCACCCCATGGATTGGAGCACATGTGTCTTGCTGGGCTGACTTACCCCTTACAGTCCCACCCTTTGGTGACTTGTATGTGCCACACACTGATCCAAAAGCAGAGACCTGTGTTAGTGCTCTAAAAGAGCTTCACCCACCAGGGATCTATTCATAGATGTACCCTTAAGCTATCTCCTTCAGCCCACACCTTCCTGGAAACCTTCTGTTCCACTTGCTATTTTCAACCATGTCCAGAATTTAAATGTGTGATGGTGCAGCACCAGCTCACAGCCCTTTCTGTGATGGCCCCTGCCATGGTGCTGGGAGGATAACACAAGAGTCTGGGCTGGAAGGGACCTTTGGAGGTCACCTAGTGCAAGCCCTGTGCTGCTACAGCTCAGCCATAAAAGTGCTTTGGCTGCTGCTGTCAGACCAGCAAATCACAGAATGGTTTGGGTTGGAAGAGATCTTAAAGATCACCTGCCTGCAACTCCCTGGGCATCTTCCACCCTAGCAGGGTGCTCACAGCCCTGTCCAGCCTGCTCTTGAATGCCTCCAGGGCTGGGGCATCCACAGCTTCCCTGGGCAGTCTGTTCCTCCACCCAAACTTTAAGCAAACAGACATAATCTGTGTGCTCCATTGTACAGTGTAATCCACTGGTCCCCACGGCAGCTCCAGCCCTGTGGGCAGTGCATGCTCACCTTAGTCTGGCCTTTCAAAGCATGGCACAACATCTTTTTGGGAATGATTACCCATCCTTCTGTAACCATGTGCTGATGGGATGCAGATATCTATAAAGGCTTGTTCTCCAGTGGCTGCAATCCCTGCTAGCTCAATCTGGCAAAGACTCTGGAATTTGTTCTGTGTTTCATCTGTTGGATTTTAATGAGGATTTTTTTCCTCCCTCACTCTGCATTTTGCACAGACAAATGCCTTGCATTTTATGAGCCTTATGTAGAAAACCTACCACTAGTGTAAGGTTGTAGTGTAATGATGTTTACTATAAACTCCATCCACATTCCTCTGGTTCTAGTAATTTGTTTCTGGAGAATAGATATCCGTGTCTCTGGCAGTCAGATATGTCCTAACTGTGTCACACACATTACTGTAGGAGCAGAATTGCTGTCACTTGCAGCAAGCCTGTGTTTTTATTTGTTCAAGGGTGACTATAATTGGAACCTCCTGCAGCCACTGAAGCCAGGAGCCTTTTGGCTTTAACACAGTTTGCTGAAAAGGCTAATGCAATTACTTACGTGAACTAATCTGTAAAGGATGTTTTTCTGTTGTCTCTGCCTTAATTGTTTCCAGCTTATGGCATGGAAATGTTGTTGGGCCTGGGAGGCCAAGGGAGAAGGGAAAGAAGAAATGTCAGAAGCAAATGGAAGGTTTGGATGGATATAGGAGCTACTTGGAGTTTTCCCTGCTGCTTCTGAATTCATTAAACCATGGGAATAAAGGTTTAAGTCACACTTGGTAGAATAGGCCTTGGTCTGCCACAGGGCAGCTGAGAACTGCTCTGTAGCTGCAAAACTTTCTTAAAACAGGTTATGCTGGTCTCCAGGTGTCTCTTGCTGCTTAGGGCCAGGTCCTCAGCCTCCCTTCTGTTGCTGAAAAGAACTGGCTCTAGTAAAGGTGCCTGGGGTTCCTCTCCCTCAAGAGAGCCCACAAACAGGCTGGCCCAGGTGGCTGCTCTGGGATTCTGTGGATTCCCTCAAGCTCATCTGCTGCTCTGCATCTCCGAGTGTTTTTCAGGAGAAAAAGCTTATGGAGAAGGTTTGTCCATTTTCAGCACTTGTACTACTCGAGTAAGAAGGGTCAGTCAGTGGAGCCTGGAGCATTTGGACTCCCTGTTTTTGAAGGGGGTGTTGGAAACAGTGTCTGACTCCCCTGTGTCTCTGCAGACTCCAGCCATGCATGTCAGCACTCAGATCTGAAGGCAGCTGTGCTGAAGAGTGTTCCCAGATCAGAATGACTCATTAGCAGAGGCTGGGCTGAGGCCACAGGACTTTGAGTCAAGCTCCTCTTGTCTCATCTCCAACAGCCAGGCTGTTCCAGAGGCTGTGAGGGCTGCACAACCTCTGCTCATTAACTACCACACCAACATCTCTTCCCAGCAGTAGCCTTCCACATGCTGAATTACTCACTTGACATCTACATTTTAATGGAAAATGTCTTTTTAATACTGAAAGCTATTCCCTTCTTGCATTCATGCCCAAGCTGTAGCCTTGGATAAGCTCCTGGCTGCTTTCTCCAAAGCAACCATCTCCTGCAAAGGGTAAGCAGCTAATGGAAAGAGAATGTTCTTTTGAAGCACTTGGAAAAAGAGGTCAGGAAGGGCTGCACACAAAAGTGAAAATTTTAATGACAGGTAAAGAAACTAGAATTTCTCATTGGAAATGCCTATTGCTTTGAACTGGCTGTTCTTTCCAGACATTGAAGTTTCTCCTACAGAAGCAGGGCAGGAGAGGTGGCTGTTGCAGAACATTGCTTGTCACGGAGTTTTGCACATTTTTGTGTTGTTTTCCTGGGATGGTCTCTCACACTACCTGTCCCTCTTTTCTGTTCCATTTTAGAAATGAAAACAACTTGCTGTGTCAATGCTCACAGCCCAGTGCCATGACAAATGGCAGTTTTGCTAAAGAAAATATAAGCAAGTTATTTGCCTGTTTACATAGGGTTCCTTCAAGCATGTCAAGTATTTCAGTTGTGGAAAGAGCACAGCAGTTTTAATACATTCAGACTGTACATAGACAGCCCAGGGATTTCAGTAATCATTTCCTTTAATTTATTGCTGCTCCAAGCTTTCATTCTGTCTACAACATTTTGTGTCCAGGGTTTTCCTTTGCAGCTAACTCACCATCCACAAAGTTGTTTTAGATATGCTACTGTACTGTGATCCACTTTAACCAACCATTAACCAATGCTTCATAGTAAGTAGAAGTGCCTTTGCTTTGCCCTGTAGAATCAGGACTGATTTCACTGAGCCTCAACCCAAGGGCTGTCAGTTCCCTCCCTTCAGATGTGGCTAGTTTTTAATTAAAAAATAAGTTGATGGCACACTACTTGAATAGTAATTCTTGGCCAAAACCAAAACCAGGATAGTGCCATTAGGTACCAAACCCATTAGGATTCCTGGCTTTTGCTTTACCATGTGCCATTTTTTTCCTTGGTTGTAGTCAACATGTTAAATTCTAAGCGTGACCCAAAGGTCTTGAAGAAAGCATTTAACTCTGATTTTATTCACAAAATATTTTGTTTCTATTGCAACCAAGAAGCTCAGATCCTTGCCTGGGCCCTGTGGTTTTCAAAGACTGTGGCTCTGTGTGGTTGTGTTATTCCACTATGCAATCTGGAATGCTGATGCAGACGGAGAGCCAGGCATGGGCCATGCACCCACCAGCTGGCTCCTGGTTCAACATTTCTAGCAATCACTGGGTGTGATGTTAAGGCACACTGGAGCCTTAGTCTCCCTGGGACTGAACTGTTCTGGAGTCAGCACTGCTGGTCTCATCAGGAAATCCTTCAAATATCAACTACAAATCTCAAGTTTCGATTTCTTTATCATCTGTTAAACATCAGCACAGATATGTGTTTGTTGCAATGTAATTAAGATTATTTCAGTTTATTTAACAGTCAGGACTTGGTGGACTTTCTGTTACTCCATTGAAAAGTGGAACAACCTGGGTGTGGTGCTAGTAAATTGAAAAAGTATTCTCTTAAATCCTTTAAACCCTTCCTCTGCCACCAGTTCAGCAGCACCATGTACATAAACTGTGGGGGAGAAATCGAGCTCCAGTGTGGACAGTTGTAGGTCTCTGGGCACCACCCTCTCTGTCTCTTCTTGTGGAAAACAGCCCAAAGGTATGAGGCTCCTCAAGTTTTGGGGGGTTTATTTTGGGCTTCTGTTTCTCCTCTGGACCCTTTCACATTTTAACAATGTGGCTTTTAGCTTTAAATGCTGTTCTTGAACTTGTCTGTCCTGCCATTAGTGATCACAGGTTGAAAGTGCCTCTGTTCTTGTGTAAAAGACTTATTTCTGTGCTCTCCTCTGGGTACTCGATTTCTCCTATAACCTCTTGGGCTTTTTGCCCTGCAGATCCTCCAAATCACAATGTTTCAGGGTTAAAGAAAGAAGGACTCTTGAAAGTTTGTTATTCCTTTGCTGAACTTTTCCACACAGACAGAGGAGCTGTCCCTTGGCATGACCTGGCCTTGTAGTGCCTAAACTTTCAGACAAGACCTTCTAGCAGGAGAAAGTGAGGAGAGAGAGAGAGACAAATGAGGCTTCCTCTAAAATAAAACTAAAATTAATGGGATGCTGATAGGATGTAAAGATAAATGTCTAATCTCCCAGCACTCTTGGAATTCCTGGGGCTGCACAGGGTGAATAGAGAATTAAAGATGAATTTAGACATTGGCCTCCAGGATGGATTTCTCTCTTGAAGGTCTTCTGGCTTCTTCCTCACTTTAACAAACCTCCTTGCAGACCTGTTTCATGCAGCAGTAGTCGCTCTCCAGCTAAAAGTGATGCCAAAACCTTCTCTAAGAGCTGAAAGAAATGCAAAATAAGGTTATTTCTGCGTACCTGTGCTGGTCCAAATTCTGCTGAAATTAGAAGTATTTTACAGTGTTTCAGTATTTCGTTTCTATGTATTTCTGCAGTTCTGTTCTCTGCCTTGTGGGAGAAATTAGAACTGTTAAAATATCAAGGGGCTGGGATCCTCCAGTCTTCTCCTCCAGTAAAATCATCCCACCTTTTATATGACATTTGAATTGTCCAACCTTTTCCTATGATGTGAAAAACATGTTGACAATAACAAAATCTGCTTAGTTTCTGTAGGAATTATTGCTTTAGTTTGGTGCCACTGTAAATTCTGGCATGATTTTACAAGGAAGATGTCTGGAGTTTCGTTTATAGAAGAAAATTAACAATAAGCATGTAAGACTGATAAGAAAAGCTCTGCTTGCTTTTGAGCCAAGCAATTAAAAAAGCAGAAGAATTGTAAATGAAAGGAAATCTCTCTAGCTATCTAGATTCTAATTTTGTTGCTATAAATATAATTTAATTTAATTCAATTGAATTTTTCAAAGCTGAAAATTACATTTAAGGTGGAAAAATGAACTGTCACTCAACTATTCTTTTAGAGGTAATATTACATAAATATTTATATTTTAATATGTTTTCCTTTCTCAGAGAAAATCTGAGCTCTTGTCTTTCGAAGTGAGGACAATTTAACTTCCAACACCAAGAAATGAGGTGTGGAACAAAAGCACTGAGGTGTGTAGGGAAGCTGATCCAGGAAGGTGACAGGAAGCAGCCATCACACACCCAGTTTCCATAGCTTGAAAAAAGTTACTTTGACCATCTCTGACATTTCTATTGAGCCTGTAGCTGTAGCCTGTGAAAAATGTGGGAGTTCAGCACCTTCTAGGATTACACTTGGCCAATCCTGCTGTTAAGTGGAATGGCAGAGTCACCACCCCTAGAAGAGTTCAAGAAACAAATGGACGTGGCACTTTGTGACATGGTTCAGCAGGCAGAGGGGAGTTTGGTCAAAGATTGGGCTCGATGATCTCGGAGGTCTTTTCCAGGCTTAACAACTGCAGGATTCTAAGCCAAGTAATGCGGGAATGCCATGCAGCCAGTGAAGTCTGGGCAGGTCCAAATGGGCAGGGAGGTGTTTCAGGCAGCCAGCCAGGCACATCTCTCCTGGCTCCTGCAGGAAAAACACCCACTGAAGAGATGGAGCTTCCTCATTTCTTCTGTTTCCTGAATGTGAACCTCTCACACTGCCTAGAGGCGTCCCTGGCCATTCCTTAACAACTTCCCACTCTTCATTGGACCTGTGAGTCTTTGAGGTCACGGCTCCTCATGGAGGGAGGGATGTGGCTGGTAAAAGCCTTGGCTTTGATGTGATGTGCTTGAGGTACAGGTCAGCAGCACACAGGTTGGCAAATGAGATGATCATATTTTCAGGGCACAAATTGTTTGCCCAGAAGAATCCCCCAAAGTGGGGGTTGGCTGTGTCCTCCCAGAAAGCTCTGGCAAAAAAATGTTGTTTATACAGGGCTGGTTTGGGAATATGGAGTTGCTGCTTGTCCTCAGGCTCATCCTGTATTTATCTGCCTTTATTTTAATTGGATAATTCTTGGCTCTGGAAATGTTTCCTTTGATTAATTACAGCTTTCATTTCTTCCTCTGCCTCAAACACATGGTCTGAGAGAGGTCTCATCACTTCTCAACAGCTTCTCTCTCTACTACATTATTTCTCCCTGCCAGTGTCTTTAGCAAGCCCCTCTCAAAACACATCAGGTGCTTCTAAATTCCTTCAAACTGACTTGAGTGGTAGTTTGGGGAAGCAGACAGATTTATTTCCTATGTTTGATTGTTTTTCTGGGTGCTCTTGAAGAGTTGTCTTGGTCTCACTTTGCTTAAACCTTTTTAACAGATAAGGCTCCTTATTTCTTTCAAACATTTTGAAGCTGTCCAGGCACAGAATTCACTGGTTAATTTCTGGTGTCTGGATCTACAAAGCTGGGGGTGCAGCTCCTCCCCTGCTCCCTGGCTGCTCACCAGATTTCAGGTAAAGGCTGAGTGCTGTGTTCTGGCTTTGAAAACCATTTCCCATCATGATTTCCAGACATCTTTCTCCAGACTCCATGCTCTTCCATTGTTGGTTAGACAAAGTTATCAGTGAGGGAGGATGCAATAGCCAGCTGGTAAAACCACAGCCCTGCTGCAAATTCAGGGCAGCCCCACCCCTCCTGAGCCTGCCCCTTGGACCTGAGTCTGGGTGAGAACTTGTTTTGGTGCCATCTAACAAAACACCTCTACAAACCAGTGTGGTCTTCTGAAACCTCTCTCTTCTTCATGGCAACGTGCTGTATCAAAATAGAGGGAACACATTTTTATTGTAGGTCATGCTCATAAGGAAATGATGACACCAGGGTGAACCCCATTGCTCTTTACAACTCCCTGAAAGGAAGCTGCAGCCAGGAGAGAGTTGGTCTCTTCTCCCAAGTAACAAGTGACAGGATGAGAGGAAATGGTGTCAAGTTGTGCTAGGGAAGGATTAGATTGGATATTAGGAAAAACAATTCTTCACTGAAAGTGTTGTCAAGCTTTGGAACAGCCTGTCCAGGGCAGGCTGTTCCAATCCCTGCAGGGATTTAAAAGACATGTGGCACCTGGGGACGTGGTTTGGTGGTGAACTTGGCAGTGTTGGGTTGGACTCGATTAACTTAAATGTATTTTCCAACCAAAATAATTCTACAATTCTACAAAGGAAGAAATAAATTCATGTTCAAGCAGAAAGTTGGAAGGTGATGCTTCATGTTCTGCAGCCTACAGTCACCACCCTGTGTGTGATGCCAAGTATCTGGTAATTGAAGTGCTGAGGTGACAGAAGGACAGAGCTCCTTACATAAACAGCAACGACAAGACAAAAGACCTAGTGGAGAAAGGAGCTAAATTTGGCTGTACATATAGATGACTCACACAGAAATATCATCCATTTATAGGTTGCCTCCTGGATAGCGACTGGCCCTGGAGCCAATTCACCCTGGAGTCAGTGGAAACACTTACAGGGAATTCAGTGGGAGTTCGATTTGGCCGTAGGGAATATTTTCCCCTTTGTAGCTCTTTGGTTTTTGTTGAATTGTTTCTTTCAAGCCTGTGGAGTGCTAATGGGCAGCACTCAGTGTGATGAGGCAGACACATAATCCTTGGAGCATTGCTGCTTCAGCTACTGATGGAACATGACTTTGTGCTGAAGTCACATCTGGGGCACTGAGCAAACAGGGTTTGAAGCAGATGTTGGTGCGGTGCTGCCTGGAGATTGCTGCAGGGGGATATTGCTCAATCACCCATCAAAACAACATCTGCACACATGTCCCATCGAGTGAAAGCTCTGGGGCTGGAGAGGGACCTGGAGGGTGCTAAGGAGGAGAGGTAAAAGGCTGGAACAGGCAACAAGTAATGGATCACAGAGTCATAGAATGGTTTGGCTTGGAAGGGACCTTGTGGAAGTCATCTTGTGCAACATCCCTGTAGTGACCCAGGACACCTTTTAGACCAAACTGCTCAGAGCCTCATCCAATCTCACCTTGAATGTTTCCAGGGATGGGACATCCACCACCTGTCTGGAGAACCTGTGCCAGTATTTTACCACCCTCATTGTAAAAATCTTTACATCTAACCTAAATCAACCTTTTTTAGGACAAAGGGTAATGGTTTTAAACTATCAAAGGGCCAGGAAAGGATGGTGTGTTTTGAGGACACCAGGCACTGATGGTGAGGAGACACCCTCTGCCCAAAAAGGGGAAGACTAAACAGCACCTGAGCTTTTTTGGGGAACATTCAGGAGTTGGCAAGGGGCTGCTGTGTTCACAGAGCCGCAGCCCCTCAGAGACTCCTCTGTGTGGGCAGCAAACCAAGGGAGAGCCTGGGGGCTCTCCTCCTCTGCCAGGCAGCAGAGCGTGGCTGGAGCATCTCACTGCTGAAGTTTGTGGGATGACTCCCCCTGACACCACACTGTGAAACTTTGGGAGCAGAGAGCTGGGAGCAGCCCCCAGAAACACCATCTCCATGGCCAGCACAGTGCAGCCTGCCCAACTGCAGTGGGATGGCTCCCTTCCAAGTTCAGCAGTTAAAGGAAATTATCATATCAGGAAAGGAAACCCCCTTAACATCAATACAAGAATTAATCTGTGCATAATGCAGAGCCCTGGTGATTCTTGCTTGCAGTCATTATTTCTCACTCATGGAAAGTCTGCTTGTTTTGGACCTTATCTTTCAGGCAAGAAATCACAAGATGTTTGCAAAGGCTGGGGGCAATTTTGAGATTGGAGTTTTGCCATCTCACTGTTAAACACTACAAAGTTTATTATTAAACAGGTGGAGTTGTGCATATGGGTGACTAGCACTTCTTTGAGGTACCATTTAGAAATACAATTCGTATCACCACTGAAAATTGTTCCACAGCAAAATTATCTTTATATTTAAAAATCTAGACGTGATTTGTGGTTCATTCAGAGCATGTTTGAATTGTAGGGCCATCAGATATGAGCAAAAAACTCCCAACAACTGGTGGATGTTTTAACAGCAGAAAAAAAATTTGAAACTACCAGCCATCTCTTTGGTGGTGATGTGAGACAAAAGGAGCTTTTTAAGCCAAATTCCGTAAAATTTGGTGATGTGGTTGGGAGATACAGCTTGGATGGAGGCACCAGGTGGTGCTGGGAATGTGGGTCTGGAAGGAAACCTGTGTGCTTTGAGCATTTCCAGAGAAAGGCTTTGAAGTGGTATTCCTGACAGCACCCCACATGCTGTGACAGAGCAGCAATCCCAGAGCCTTTCCAAGGAAGCCATCTGGAAACTGGGCCTCATGGCAGACTTTACTCATAAATGCTTGTGCGTGTTTACTCAGCCCTGAACCTCTTCTGCAAATACCGTCAGCAGTTCAACCCCATCCCAGCCTTCCTGCTCTGAATGTACTGATTCAATTCCACTCTGCTGGGGAAATCTGAAATTGCCTTTGCCAGCCCAGGCTCAGGGGAAGGGGGAGCAGTGGCTGCTGTGGGTGCTGCTGGGTCACTCGTTCCCTGTTAGGTGACCTGCTGGGCGCTGTTTGTGAGGCTGCTTGGGCTTTGCTGCAGGTGTGTGCTGGCACAAACTGCAGCTCCATATCCTCTCCTTGTTCGTGTGGCTCTCCTGGGGATTTGGGAAGGCAATCTAACCTCTAATCCAATTGTTGTGGGAGTTTAATTAGATTCATGCTAGAGAGAAAAAGAATCTCCCATCAGAGAGCTGGGATTCAGGACTGCTTCCATGGGAGGGTCCTGCTGCCACTGCCAGCTGAGGGTCCTGTTAGGAGAGGGAGGAGGAAACTGTGCAGCCTTAAACAGACACTGATAATGACTCCTTGGTCCATTCAGCCTCCAGTCCACCCATGGAGGGGTTAATTGTACCTGGCTTCTTGGTTTTGGGCATTAATGGGTGTTCCATCTCTCCTCCAAGTCGTGGATGGGAAGATCCCAAAATAAAGTGTTTTTTTAATGGGAGATGAGGAATTCATTTACATAAATGTACTGATTCAATTCCACTCTGGTTGGGAAATCTGAAAATCAGAATTAAATCCCTACACAAATGGTGTTCTCTCTCTCCTTGGATTTAAACTGCAAATACAAGGTTCTGGTCAAAATGAGATAGAAAAGGAATGTGATTCCCAGTGAATGGTTATTGGATCTTGGTCTGTCTCATGGGCACGTGCACTTTCTCTTGCTCACCAAGGTTTGATTTGGAATGGGTGTGGAAGGGTAGAAGTTGCTGACATGTTTAAGTCCCCGTGCTCTTGCAGTGGGTACGTGGTGGCTCCTCAGCAGCTTTGCCAAGTTGTGAGGCCAAAAGCACCTTGTCACTCCTGCACCTCCTTCCTCCCATGCACTGGTGGCAGCTGATGCTGGAACCAGGAGCGTGTCTTTTCTTTGAAAATGAGAACAGAGCTTTGCTCTCCTGGGATTTGGCAGTTGTATCCAGAGATATTCATCCGAGCTTGGGCTCAGAGTGAGGGCTGCAGGAATTTGACTTCAGCCAAGTCACATTTCAGGGGAGCTCCGATGGCCTCGTGCTGAGGGGGCTCAGCCAAGGTGGGGGTGCCCTCTCCCCCTTCCCCCGTGCTGCGGGAGATGCGATGCTGCCTGCATGAGCCTCCCGCCCTACCCAGAAAATCCCGGCCTCTCCTCGGGAAGAGCCGAGCCCAGGTGTTGGCCCAGGGAGCGGCAGGACAGCAGAGCGCTCCGGAGCGGGGCGGGAAGGACGCTGCGGGGTGAGAAGGATGCTGCGGGACGGGAGGGATGCTGCGGGGTGAGAAGGATGCTGCGGGACGGGAGGGATGCTGCGGGGCGGGAGGGATGCTGCGGGGC
>VWZP01009947.1:2191846-2311188 GCA_013396995.1 Dicaeum eximium | reverse complement strand
GATGCTGCGGGGAGGGAAGGTCACTGCGGGGCGGGAGGGATGCTATGGGGCGGGACGGGAGGGATGATGCTGCCCGGCGGCACGGCTGCAGCGCGGCGCTCCCAGCTCTGAGCGAGAGGTCCCTCTGGTGGGGATCGCCGCTCCACAGCCAGCCCGGGGCTCCCCACGGGCAGGGCTGGACACGGCCGGTTTGTCCATCTGGCCCCACGACAAGCGAGGGAAGCCTGCGCTCCGGGAAGGATTCCTGGCACCCCTTCCCTCCCGGGTCCTCGATCTGCCCGCTGCCTTGGCCGGGTGGCACATCGCGGCTCCGCTGGCCCAGACGCGCCGGGGATGTGCCCAGAGCCCTGCCAGGCTCTCCGGGATCTCCGGGCTCCGTCCGAGGGCGGCGGGGGCCGGCAGCATCCCCGTCCCTCGCAGCACGGGGCAGCAGCGCTCGGGCACTGAAGGCAGCCCCGCACCCCAAAACTGCAGCGTCCTCGGGGCAAACACAGCCCGGGAGGAAAACCAGGCACCCGGCTTGTTTGCCAGGAAGAAAGGATGGAACCCAGCAGGGAGAGGTTTGCTCGCACAGAAGCAATCCCATGACAGAGGTCAGCAGGGAAGTTCATCCCTGTTTGCCGCGGGAGGGAGAAATCACCTCTCGCCGCCTTTGGACACGCTGTCGGTCCAGCCTTGTGGCTGGCCTCGCTTTGTTTATGATTTCTGTGAAGTCCCCACCCTGCGTCCAAGGGCTTGGAAGGCTCGGGGAGGGCAGGGAGCGCAGGAGCGGGGTGGGAATGCCGGGACAATGCAGGCACGGGCTGCGCCAGTGCTCGAGCCGGGCCAAGGTCACCCATTGTTCCAGCGGGTATAAATAGCTGCGCTGCAACAACGCAAAACCCAGCCTGGAAATCAAAACTTGATTTCTTCTTCAGCCCTGTAGTGAGGAAAGTGGAACAAGTCACCAGGAGAGAAAGGAGCGTCTCCAGGAATGCCCTGTCCACAAAGCAGATCTAGAAAACATGATGAAGTTTTCTAAAGTTATAAAGTTACGCCCGAATTTCCTGTTTGTACCAGTAATGATTTTTTTTCCCCCTGCAAACTACAAGAGGTAAATCTGCTCTGAGCAGAGATGTAAAATAATTAGTGTGTTCTCCCCTGCTATAAATTAATGTGATATTTCTATTACACAAATACAAATGACAATGTTACTTCAAAATCAGGTTCAGAAAAAAAAAAGTCAAATTTCTATTTGACAAATTTTAAGATACAAGAATTACATGGTGATTTTTTTTTTTTTTCAATAGTATGGTTAAACCTCAGCAAAATCCTCACTGTATTCATCTCTTGAGTGAAGTTATCGGTTTCACTGCTTTGGAGAAGGACTGGCTCTGCAGGGAGCTGTCTTCACCAGTGCAGGTTCAAAGACACTGAAAGTGAAAACATTCTTGTTCAGTGGCTCCTGGTGCCCACTTGCAGCCTGTTCAATGAGCTCTGTGGTTTCAATCTCATCCCCAATGATCATGTCTAACAGGGTTAATCCCTCCCTAAACCTTTATGTGATGCTGTCTGGCTCTGAACTCCCCATGTTGCCCAACATGAGGGGTTGGCTTTGGGACACTAGCAGAGCAGGATATACCTTTCGATTAGTAGGGTTCTCCTTTCAGAGAATGGACCTGAAATCAGTTTAATTGAAACAAAAGAAGTTGTGAATCTAGTCATCCCCTACCCCCAACCCTCATTTCTTCATTTGGGAATTTCACTTGAAAATGAGTCTCACCCTAAAACACATCCATGCTTTGTAAACCATGTATGCATTGAAGGAAAAAGGCACCACAGATAAATTTTCAGTTAGGTAAAGGGCAGACTGTATATGCAGATCCTAAACTGGCTGAGAAGAACGCAGTTTTAGAGAAGCTGTGTAAAATTAATCTGTTGTTGTGACAGTATGAAATACTTTCATACGTCTCAGAGTATTTATCCCCTTTCATTGTGCAGTTTTCTTTCTTCTATTAAAACATTTATTGCTCCTAGAAGTTGACTGAAAGGCTGGACTTGCATGTCCACTCTTTTTGCAAAGCAGAAGTTGTCACAGTTATTTACCTGTTTGTGCCAATCTGACTGGATTGTGGAGTGGTGAGATGAGATGGTCTGTGCCATTTAGCACTGGTGCTGCAGGGATCACGTGTGTGGCCAAGTACAAAGCTGTGCACTTTGGCTTCAAAACTCTGTTTGCAAGAACAGTGCTCTGAATTGTGCTCTGGAGAGCTTTGATTGTATTAATGACAGCATTACTGCACCTTATAGCTCCAGTGCATGTGTTACCTTATATCTCATCTTCCTCTGTCTTGTGAGCCCAGAACAGATAAAATTACAGCACATCTTTCCTTTTTAAGTTTCCTGCTGGGATATTTTCTGCTTGAAATCAATGCCTGACAGTGTGCCTGTGAAATTTCCTGAGGAAGTAGTTTAAATGGTGCTGTAAAAACCAGGACTGATTTAGTAAGCAGGAGCAATCCAACATTGTTTCCAGAAACCCATTGCACAGAGGGAAGCGGAGGGCAGAGGGGCTGGGGAGTTTGTGCCCATCAGCTGCTGGCTGCACTGCTCTACAAATACCTGCATGGGAAGGAAAATAAGTGGAGAAAAAGGAACATGGATTTGGAGCAAAACAGATGCAGGACATCAGGAAGGCTTGTGTCCTTTAGAGCCACACAGGAAGGTCTAATGAAACAAGGGAAACAGCATCATTGCTTCGAACTGCTCTGCTTGCAGAAGGTGTCCTCATCTCTCATTAGCACAATCTAGAGTTCTGTTGTGGGAAATAGCAGAATAGTTCCCTTTTTATCTCCTTCAGCTGTCTCCTGTCTCGTGTTAGGATGCACACAGCCCAGCAGCAATTGTTTGCAATCCTGATCTTTGCTCCACACACTTGGCACCAGCAGCAAGTGAGAGAGTGAGCACTGGTCAGCTGGGAGAGGTCCCCAGCACCGCTCTCCCTAGGGAGCACAAAGTCAAGCAGTAAAGATCTGTCTCTTCCTCTCCTGTCATTCTTCCCTTGCTGTTACGTTCCCAGGAGTAGAGGATGTCCCTTTGGCAAAATCTGGGGGTAGTGCTCTCTGCACCCTCACCAACAGCATCTCTGATGGGGCCAGGCTGCATCTGGGAGCACTGCCAGGCTTGGGGAGGAGGGGGCAGACATCACCTCACTTTAAACTCTCACACAGGTGCCAGGCTGCTGCCCTGGGGATGTTGGACTGGAGTTGGTGGTCTGGAGGGTCCCTTCCACAGGTGTGGAAGCTGTGCTTGGCACTTTGATAACATCTCACTCACAAGCACGTGAGCCTCTGTGCTGAGGTGTTTGAAGAGCTGGGTGTGAGCACTGGCACCCTGCGGCGAGGCTGCCAAAGGAGCTGGTGTTTGGGGTGGAAGATTAGAGCAAAGGGCATTTCTAGGGTTATGGATATGCTTTACATCAACTCACCATCAGATGGAGCAGTTTTGGAAGCAAAGACCAGAATTGTTCCGCTTCCACTCTGCCTGAGGCCAGGATAAGCAGAGCTGTAGCATCCGGCTTTCAGATCAGTGAATCTTCAATTATTTGAGAGCCTTTATCTGCGGGGTAAAACAGTGGGCTCACAAGTCACTGTCCGTGGTCATTCTCTTGGGAAGTGCAAGAGGCAGCTTTGAGTTTCTTCTTGCAGAAAACCAGGAATTCAGCCTGGAGCTCTGAGTGTGGGGCTGGCAGTGACTGCACCCCGTGGGGAGCTGGGTCTGCAGGGAGGAAAATGGGAGAGGCTGAGCTGGTCATGGGAACTGCAACAGCTTGGGACGAGTACAGGAACTGTGCAATGGTGCTCCAGGTGAGGTGTTAAAGCAGTTCCCCAGGTGGGTGAGCAGGACAGTGAGGGTTTTCTGTGCCTCAAACATAGTTCTGTCCTGTCTCACCTGGGACATCACCCCGATTTTGTTCCTGTGGACATTGGTTCACTTGAGCCAGGCTGTGCTGCTTTGCTCCAAGAGCAATAATCATCTGTTTAGGGCAGATATTCAAGCTGTGTTCCAGAAAATCACTTAGTATTTACTTTGACACTGCAAGAGTAGTACATAAATAAGTGCCTCTATATTTAGGCATTGGTCCATCAAGGGAAGTTTGCTGGATTGGGGTATCTGAACTCTGTGAAGTGCACAGTGAGGTAGGGATAAATTCTGGCTGAAGCAGTGGAGAGGAATAAAAGCCTGGATCTTGAGAGACTGAAAAAATCCTTTTGCCCCTGGAGACCTCTGGGGAGAAGAGAAAAAGAGTATTTTTCCTTCCAGCTGTATAACTCCAGTTCTAGCAAGGCACAGGCTGTTGACTGCATGCTGTCTCCATTAGCATCTCGAGTGCTTCACAGAAACACACCTGCTGACTTCTCTGAATAATAGGAGTTAAATGAGGTACATTAAAGCCATGTTTTCTTGCCATGAATTTCCAGGAGCTCAATAATGCTGTTTTGGCAAGTTAATCTGGCAGTCCTTGTACTGATGTCTTTAAAGGGTCATTAAAACCACTTGTTTTTTTCTAAACAGAAGACTGAACCAAAGATTTTTGTGAATAATGACTTGAGTTAAAAGACTTGGTAAATCTGCTGTTGCATCAGGTGATATCTCATCATCCTTATGATGCTGGAACAAACATCCAGATGATGCCTCAGTGTGGGACAGCACCTAATTGTCTGGAGCTTCCCCAGGCATTCACTGCCCTCAGCAGCTCTCCTGCTCAAAGTGTGCCCCATCACTGCAGGCATTTCAGATTTGATATCACTTCTTGGTGACAGACAGTTGTAGGTGTTAGGGGTTAAATCCTACCCAGCTCTGAGCACTCATTACGATTGAGGACCTTTTTAAAGCAAGCTGGATTCCTCTCCCTCCTCCTTAAAAAGGCTGCTACAGCTGGGATGCAGACAGGGAAACATGAACCAGCCCAGCCAACACAAGGAGATGACAACCGCCCTCGCACCGCCCAGCCCTGCCCCCCCGTAAATCCACTCCGTTGTTTTTGGCCAGTAAATGAAAGCCAAGCTGAGGCCTTGGTCCAAAACTTGGTCCCAGGCTGTGTGGGAGAGTTTGTATACACACCGACAAAGGACAGACTGTTTTGTTTGCGAGGTTTTTTTGGTGGGTGGTTGATTCCCCTCCTTCCCCCCAATCAATTCATTTTAGGTTTCACAAACAATATTAAGCCAATAATGTCTGTGCCAACAAATTGTGATTCTAATCCTGCTTCCTGATACTTGCAATCCTGACTGTTTGTCTGGGTGAGCAATTTGTGTCAGTTGGCTTCTTCCCTGCCTCCCAAATAACTCTCCCACTGTTGGGAAGCCCTCTGCCCAGGCAGGCTGGGAATGGCTCTTCTGCTCCAGCTGCCAGTGACAGTGGTACCCAGCTCCTCTGTGGAATCAGCAATCACCCTGCAGGGATACCCATCTCTGCATTATCTGCTGGGGAGAGGGGCTAAGGACATACTGGCATGGATACGAGTTAAGGGATAAGGGTTTGGGTTTAGCATGAGGGGAAATAATGGGAAAGCCACTGCTTGTGACAACTGGTTAATTTTCGAGTGGCCCGTAGCTATTTTAGTTACAGTCTCTTTTAAGGAGATCAACACCGAGGGCAAATTCTTTCCCAGATAAATCATGCTCATTCCACATGCACGAGAAAGTGGGGAATTTTGTTTTTCAAGTGGCTGCTTTGCATGTTTCCTTGGCTGGCAGCTCGTGTGCCAGTGCCAGGGCTGGGCTCACTGAGAGCAAGGGCTGTGGCTCCGGGTGCAGAGGGGTGTTTTAGCCTCATGTGATGCTCATGGGATAACTCCCTAAGATAACACTCTGAAAAAACACAGGATTCTTTTAAAAATCCTTTTAGAGAGGATGTCATCCCTGTGTTCTTAATAATCTTTTGGGCCTTGGAATAAGTTGGTTTTTTAGAAAGGAAGGGGAAGAATAGCTTTAGGGCACAAGCTGCTTTTCCTTTGCCCTGACAGGCTTGTTCACATCCTAAACCTTGGGCAGCTGCAGCCCCTGCACTCCCTGCATGCCCTTTGGATGCCCCAGCCCTTTGGATGCCCTGGGCAGGGCAGGCAGCCAACAGCAACAGCGGTGCTGTGGCCACCTCCCTGCACAGGACCCAGCTGTTTCCCAGGTCACTTCTGGCCTGAGCTTTGCTGTTCACCTGACCCCTCTCACAAGGCACAGCAGTGGCTCCACAAGATCCCCCAGGAGATCCACGGAGGCTGGGAGTGCTGCAGTGGTGAGCACTGAGGGTGCAGATGCCTGCACCTCCTCGCTGGGGCTCTGAGCATCACCTCTTTGTGCCTGGTCATGACAGATGAGGAAAAGCTTTAGTCTTTGCAACCCCCTGAGAGCTCCAAAATTTCACTGCAAATACCTTGGTGTGGGAGAAGAATGGAGGACCTGAAATGGGGTGACCTGACCTTTCCCAGTCCTACAGGCAGCTGTAGCTGAGTGTGGAGGTTTCTCTCTCTCCCATCTGTGAGCTGTGTGCACAGAAAGCAATGAATTCCCAACTGCACACCCAGAGCAAGCCCCATGCCTTCCACCAGGACCATTCATGGAGATAATTCCTCTGGAGATACTCATGAACACCATGAATATAAACACCACCAATATTTGTCTGTTTTATCTAGTGAGATTTATCTGTCTTTTTTTCATGGTTGAGCTGTGTCTTAGGTCTAACTTAGTTGTAAACATGGCTTAAATTTTCCACGTCTGTTACTCTGAATGCAGAAGAATGAGGATGTTTTTGTAAGCTCCCTTTAATGCTAAAAGAATTAAGATGTTTTACTTGTCAGAAACAATGCTGTTAACTTCCTTGTGGTCTGCACATCTTTGTACTGCACAAGGAGGCCAATATTGCCTTTGGATGCTTCTAAAACTCTTTGCATCTTGTATTTGGTTTATCAAATTATGGCAGGAACTGTGAAGGCGTCTTCAATAAATCAGTCTGTTGCACTGGCCCAAAGCTAATGAGTCTCTAGCCAAAGCAATGGATTTGGCACATATCAAAATCCAGAGGTTTTCTTACATTTGCATAAACAGTTCTAGATTTGAGGGTTAAATTGAATTTGTCTTTGAAGGAGTCAAAAATGTGTGGCTTGGGGGGGATTTCCCCCCTCCCCATGTGGCTCAGGGACCCTTGTGCTTTGTGTGAGGTTTTAATTTTACATGAACGAGCACCAGCTGAAATGTTCTGCTCCTGGCTCTGGATAACAGCATCTCTAAGAGGAAATCCTGCAGAATTGTTCCTACATTTTTCAGTAGCTCCTGACCTGAAGCCAGGCCTTGTTTCTGTAGCTGGCTTCTTTCTTACCAAGAAGCTGAACATACAGTCAAACTCAACCAGGCCAAGTGAACTGAGGGCTCCTGTGCTGAATTCTGCCTCTTGACTCTGTCATTTGGCTCATTGATGCTTGCTGGAAATGCACTTTCCATGAGCTCTTCTGACCCTCATGAAGGGCTCTGATTTCCTGATGTGTGTTGTGCACGTTGATCCTGCTTTGGGCAGCATCTGCTTTTCCCAGTCCCAGCCCTGCTGCAGCCCTGGTATTGTTTTACATGAATCTGAAGGCCATGTGTGTTTGTGCCTTCCACGGATAATGTCATTTCTGTAAAGAACCATCGTGTGCTTTTTGTTTTGATCCTTTTCCCATGTGCTTGGGATGTACTTGGGGTCATCTTCACTGCAGGCTGAAGATAACATACAGGGCAGTGAATATTTATTTGCTGGATTTACAAGAAAGGTGTTGCCTGCTGTTGCAATGAGTAGTTATTAGTCTGTGTCACTGGATTTGATGATAAACTATTTTCTTTCCTAGCTTTTATTGCTGTGAATTTCCTTTGTCCAGAGCAATAGGATGTTCTGAGATAAATATAGGGCTTCTGTCTCATTAAGCAAGTCTGAAAATTTTATTTCCACATGTTCATAGACTGGCCTTTTATTTTCTTTTGGGTTGTGGTTTTATGTTGTTTTTGTTTGTTTTTTTGGTTTGTTTTTTTTCTTTTTCTCGTTGAGTTTCAGTCTGAAGGTTGCCCTTTACTCATGTTTCAAATACCCACATGGATTTGAGACTCTGCATGGAATTGCCAATAATCCTCTTTTTCCCACAGATATTTGCTCAAAAATAAGGATTTGGTACATATTCTTTTCCACCGTAGATGGAGAGGCACAGACTAAACCTACTGAGAATATTGAAGTGGGCTGGTTATGGGAGCTGCTTTTAGGATAATTATGCTTCCCATATCCCACACACACACACACACATGATGTTTGTCAGTAAGGCTGCATGAAACATATTCCCAGTGACAGAGATGTAACTGGTGTCAGCTGAGCTCTCTCAAGAGAAGCCAGAAATGCTGTGGTCTGTCAGAAGTACAGAGGCACTCAATGAAAATCTTCTTTATCTGAGTTTCTAACAGGAATTGCTGTGGTGCCCTTCTCTGAACAAATTGCTGCATGGGCCTGTGGGAGGCAAACCCAGGGTGACATTTCCAATATGTGTTTCTGAAAATCTCCTTGGACCCCATCTGTTGCTATCAGTGCTTTTAAAACCCTTACAAATCAAATTCTAGAAAACCAGTTCTTACTGTTGTCTGAACTTTTCCGTGCTCTCAAAAACCTTCCTGCGTATCAAGGAGCCAAATGCTCTGTTGAAGTGCAAGTCTGTTCAGAATTTAGTTCAAAGAGGCTGGAAGGAATTCCTGGTATTGCAAAACAGGCAGTGCTGGAGGCCAATCACTGCTCCTCCATTGCTGCACGGGCCTGGCTGGAGCCCAGGGATGGCAAATTGGTGACTCAAAGTGTTGGGTTAGTCACAGCCTGATGGGGAATCCAGTAAGATGTCCTGGAGGATTGCACTGGATAGGATGTTCTCCAAACATGGCAAGGAAAGAACAGCTAAAACAACAGAGAATTCAATGCATGCCTTAATTTAACCATGCCTTAGCAACCCTAGCTATGTATTTTCATGACAACTCCATCCATATTTTGAGAACAATCACTCCCAGCCATTAAACTATCAACTATGTACTCAGTGTAACAAAATAATTCATAAACTGATGGACTAAGTGCCAGGAAAAGATGTGATCAAGCAGTCTCATGATACTCCAGAGAAATACTGTCTTGCTCCAATGTGCATTTGAGTTTATTTTCTGTTAAAAATAGATGGAGATGAACATAAAATGAACACAGTGAATGTCTGAGATAACTTACAATGAAATGCTGCGGGGGTTGAAATTGCAGCACCAAAGGAAAAACACTGTAAGATCTTACACTCTGATACTGAGATACCACTGTGGGCTCAGCATTATTCTAGGCTTTATTCTCTGTATTTCAGTGACCTTGGCCAAACGAGAGCTGACCCTAGGAGTTCTCCATCCCACTGCCCCCCCAGGAGCACTCTGCAGGGGTTTGATACTCTCAGGTACAGCACTCTCACAATGTTTCTTCCTCACAGCAGTGGAATGAAGCAGCAATGCCTGGGGCTCCTTATGGAAAGCCCTACAAGTGGGAGGATGCTTTGTCACTGGCTTCTGTGCCCAGAAAGCTTGGGACCACCCAGTGAGGGCACACAAGTCTCTGTCATCCTGTGTCTTGGGCATTTTCATGGTTAACAAGGATGAATATGACTTGATTTCTGAGGGATTGCCTAAATATTTCCTTGGTAGTCTTTACTCCAACTTAATCTCCTAAACTTTTCCAGGGCATTAACTTCTCCTTGCTGATCATTCCCTGGGAGTTTGGCTATGCAGAATGAGCTCACCACGTGCTCTGCACCCCCAAACAAAAGAGGTCTGGTGCAAATGGGGGGCACACTGGGGCTCCCCGATGTCCCATGGGCCACGAGCGCCTGTGCCACGGTGGCCAGCCCAGCCCCACCTCTGCGGCCGAGCATTCCTGCCTGTAATCCCGGGCTAACCACCAGATGTCTGACCTCCTCACCCTCCTGGCAACACTAAATGTCCTTTCCTGTAAAGTTCTGCAGGGTTTTATTTTCCTTTCTTTCCCCGGTCTCCAACTGCTGGTTATTATCATTATTAGGCATAAATGGCCTCCTTCACACTCGGCAAGACGAGTGCCCCTGAGAATGAAGCCTAACTAGCGTGAAAGGGTTTGCATGGTGATACTGCACAGGATTCAGACAGCGCCTTGTAACTAAATTAATAAGAGAAAGGAACATTATGAACACATTCCCTTTCATAAGTGAGGGGATTTTCCCATAGGCTTGGATCAAGAATGTATCCCATACTTCTGCAAATGAAAAAAAAAAAGACCAAAGTGAAGCCTTTTACTTAGGGTAAGGAAGCTATCTGAAGAGCAGCTAGGGAGGAGGTCTCAAAAACTGAGTAGTGGGAAAGTATTAAGATAATACTTCAGCTACCAGCCCAAACGAACTGTTGTTTTTCAGTGGTGAGTGCAATTGCCTAAAGAGAAATCTGACATAAAGCATCCATCTACAGAACCTGGCAAGGAAAAAAAAAGGTATCTCTTTGCCATGGAACAGATGAGTATTGTCCTTGCACTGTACTTTTAATTTATCATCCATCACATCTATGCACTAAGGGCAATCTGAATGCAAATGCTGCTTTTATTTGCATGAAGGGCTGAAAATAGCTGGATGCAGGTTACAGTTACGGGCATGCAGATATCAAACCTCCCCTACCCGCATCCTGTTACAATTAATGGGCTGTGCTCGTACCACCTCACACTGCAATGCCCTCAAATATCACAAACTAAGCAGAGGCAAGCAGGATCATTACAAGGAAAGAAGAGCTCTGAAGAATCCTCCTGTGTTGGCAGCACGGGTCTCTCTGAGCTGACGTTGTCCTGATTCCCAGCACAGCCCTCTGACAGGCTGCTGCACAGAAAAAACAGAAAATACACAACCTGAGACTGAAATTCAGCAGTCTTACATATCATATATAGAGATTTTTGTCTTGATTATGATTTGGTGCACAGCTCCTGCATCATGGTGTTTCCTTGGTAAGGCCAGGCTGATTCATTTCTACACCAAAATCCTGCAGATTTCATCCCTGGAAGAGCTGATCAGCTCCTCTCTAGAGGGAGCTCCTTCTAGGCTTACCTACAACCACCCTTTCCCCCCCGAACAGAGGGCTGAGCTGTGACCCTCGCAGGTGAAGAGGAAGGAGCACACATTTTTCCAAGAGTAATTGAGAATGAAAGTACTGTTTTGGAAAATTCATCCCATGGAAATACCAAATACAGCATTCCAGGGTCAGAGGTAGGTTCAAACCAACCTCACAGATCTTTAAGACCCACAAAGTCCGGATCCAGAAAGCTCCCAGCCTGAGCTGCTGCACACTGCAGAGTGCAGGGAATTCCCCAGGGCTGACCAAAATCTCAGTTTCTGGGTGTGCTTCATCCACCGTTTCAAAACCATTTTGCAGAGGTATCAGGACATGTCTAATCCTTGGAAAAAAAAAAAAAAAAAGTGGACATCACGGTCATTTAGCGAGACTCCCCGCCTTTCACTTTCCTTTGTTAGAGCAAAATGAGGTTGGATGGACTGTTGTTTACGGTCCCTTACAGTGGGCTCTTTCACTGCCAATGCCACAAGTGATGTCATTTGTTTAGCGGGAGACTGACTATTAGAAATGCCAAATGTAATTAGGATCTTTCCTTTCAGTTGTGTTTCACAAACAGTGATAGTGAGAAATGGCTCCTACCTTTTGAACTTTCAGACTAGCAGTGTGATCCTTGCCCTGAGAGGGCTCTTGGCAGAGGTTTCAACCTCGGGTGAGAAAAGATTTCACACGGTATTTGCAATTCTCCTCTGAATTTGGAAAGTTCATGAGCTTTCAGCTGGGAGTGATGTCACTGAAAATAACTCCTGTCCTGGGTGAAAAAAACCCCCTCATTAACCCCTGGAGATTGTAGAGCCCAGGCTCTGCCTGCTTCAGGTCCTCCAAGTCAGGGAGAAATGGGACTGAGCCTGGCCAGATGCTGCCAGCTGGTTTGGAGCCAGCTACTGGGATCCTACTCCACCCATGACACTTAGAGAGAAACAAAGGGTGTAAAGGGTGTGTTAGGGACAGGAAGAGGCGTGATGCTTGTGACTGTACTCCAGCTATTCTCTACTGTCAGAAGCCCCCTGAGGGAGGAGGTGGGAGGAGGCCAGGGGAGGAAGGCCAGGAGCAGATGGCATTAATTTAGCACAGCCCAACGCTGCTGCACAATATGCAGAAGCTTGGTCCTTGTTTAGAACCAGCCTAAAAACCTGCAGCCCTCTTCTTGCAGGCTGCTCTTTTACCCTTCATGACAGGAGAGGGAACTGGGCATCTGAGCCAGCACTGCAATTCACCCAGGGAAGCTCCAGCTGACATCAGTCATGGCTTGTGAGCATGGAGTGAAGCTCCAGGGGCCCATCCAGCTCGCTGACATTAATGAAACCTTTCAATGGACTTCAGCAGGCTGTGGATCGGGCCCCTGGTTTGAAATTGGGGCATACATGGCTCCTCTCCTTGCTGCTTCTGACAGAGGTGGTAGAAGTCTGCATGAGACATCTCTACAATGGCTCTGGCTCTCCAAGCACCTTTCTTCCCCTGACCAGAGGAGTGTGTGACCAGAGTGACACGACACAGACACTTCTAGGCTTACAGCCTCTGCCTCATTGTGATTTAGTTTCAGCACACTCAGCATGAAGAATGCCACCCGCTACGGCAGCTGGCACTGCTGAGCTCTGTGGTGTCCAGCCCTGCCCTCTCCTCTCCCCCTCTTCAGCAAGAGTTTGCTTCCAAACCTGATATTGACTTAACTGTAACATTTACAACCAAGAAAACCTGAAAGGTCCATTTTCTTTATTAGGTCCTAATTGTTCTTCTGGGAAGATAAAAGGAGGTGACCCAGCAGAGAGCCCAGCCTGACTTTGTATTGATGTGAAGCTTTGTATTGATGTGAAGAAGTTTAACACAAAAAGTTTTTGCTGCCTGTGATCCTTCAGTGCCAGCTCCGTGCTTTCCTCAGACTGTTTCCTTCACCATCCAGAGTCCTCCCACCACCTCTTCCAGGGATTTTTGTGCAGGTTATTTGAGGATAGGGGTACTTGAGTGAAAATATGGTGATGAAGCACCTATGCTTTGACTATACACTATCTTTTGCTGTTGGTTTTAATGTTCTGTACATTCCTGTGTGATTACTTTTTCTTCATTCCCTCTCTTTTATTGAACTTGCAAATGCAAATCAGTTCTGGGTTTTTATTAATTTTCTTCTAACTGATAAAATGTCTATGAGGCAGGAGGGAGCCCAGAGTCTGGTCTGTGTCCTTTAAGCACACACTGCATGCAGCCAGCAATTTTATCCTCCTGTTCACAGTTACATCCATAACAAATGGATCAGAAAAGAAAAGCTGATTTTATTTAGAAAAAATGTAAAAAACATTTTTCTCAAAATTCTCAGAAAACTGGAAAAAATAAAAGGGATTTGTTATCAACATTGTGGAACTGAAAAAATCCCCAAGTTACTCTTACCTTCATGCTGCTAAATTTACTGAATAGCTTTTGCAAACTCCAGCCACTATGTGGACTTCTTAAAAGAGCAGCCTAGTTACATGGTGAAGAACTTCCCCAGAATTTCTCCTTATTTTATGTAAATTTGCCATTATATTTTAGGGACATCGTTACTGCTTCCTTTAGGTTTTGAGGCTAAAGCTTCCTTTCAACACTTCCCATTATAGTAAACCAATGGCAATGCAGCTTGAGGACAGATCCAAAATGTTTTACTGCTTTTCTAAAGCTTTCCGGTATTATTTTGGTGCTACCCTTTAGTTTGCACATCTGTGCCACTGAATCCACACAGCCATCTATTTTAATCAGTTCTGAATCTTTTTCTACTGCATCAATAGGATAATATTGTATTACCATTCTTAGGTTATATTCCAAGCCAAGGGTGAAAAGGAATTTTCTCAGTTCAGGTCATAAGGGGAATATTGTTAATAAACTTTGTCTCTAGGACTTGTAAATCAGCACAGAACAGAGATTTAGGAAGAGGGTTCTCAGTCTCCTGTTTCTGTGCAGGATGTCTAAATCCAGTTCACTGCCACCTTTTTCCAAGGACTAATGGACTGATTTAAAAACTACTGTGCTGTCCCCTCTTCCCCCCTGGATTTTTGCTTTAGGAGCAGAAGCTGAGATGGGAAGTTTGTCACTGCATGTAAGTACTTTGGGGTCCACCATCCCAGCCAGACTGCCGTGCATCAGCTGGGGAGCAGAGCTCTGGTTTCAGTGTGGGGTTGATATGAGACCACTGATTTCTGGAGCTGCGTCACAATGTCCCTGTGATTTTGGGCAAGGCACAGCCAGCACAGTCTGCAGTCTCTGCATGCCATGACCCTGCTTTTCTCAGCTGCTGGTTACTGGCATCCTGGGCCTGTGGATGCTGAGTGAAACAAAGGAACTCGCACAGAGTGCTCAAACCTGGCCAGGTCTGGATTTAACACATCCCTGGACAAGCTCCATGCTCTTGATACTAACACCAGGGGTAGCACCAAAGTGAGCAGTCTCAGCAGGGCAGCTCTGTCCCTCCCCTGGATGTCACAGGAACTGATGGGGCTGCGTGTGCAGGGAGCTCCTTTCCTTTGCCAGAGGTTAGCTGGAGGTGCTTTGTTCCAGGCAGAAAGCTGGTGTAGGACCCACCTCCTGGACACAGGGAGGAAGGAAAGCCTAAGGAAGGAAGATGAACAGCACTCTGAGTCATGACCTAAGTCTCAGCCTGCCTCAGGGCAGCATGTGTCATGCTTACCCTGAGTGGGGTTTAGGACAAAGTGACAACAGATGCTCCAGACTCAAGTATTGTGAAGATATTGCTCTTAGGTTTTCAACTTAGCATTCAATAACTTATATCTAGGCTGCTTTTAAAGGTGAACATCTGGGGGAATACATAATGTTGTGGCTTAATTAAGCAATGTTAACAGCAAGCACAGGTCAGGGTATAAGGCAAAATAATGAAGGCTGTAGTGCTGCTCCTGTGTTGTCCTGGTTTGATGCACCACCAGAGTTGGTGGCTTTGGCCAACCCCTGAGAATTTCCAACAGCAAACACAAAAGGGAGCTGGGAAAGCCAGAAGAAAACTATCAGACAGAGCAGGCTTTGCAAACTTTTGTGACTTGGCTTGAACTTGTGCATATACAAATCCCTGCCATTGCTGATGTACTTGTTTTAAAGAGGTGAGGAAGAGTCAGAAATACTCAGCAACTTCAGGCTTGACCTGCTCAGTGAAAAGCTTTGAGGGGAGGAAAATGCCCTTTCCTCTTCTCCCTGATGATCCATTCTTGACCGTGTCACAGTCCCTTCCAGGCAGGGCCATCTGCAAAGGCTAAATAACCTTCACACATTTGATATCCTAAAAGGAGGTTTGGGTATTTCACTCATCAGATACATCCATTAATAAAAGGCTTGGTGCAGTTATTTATCTGGATGTGATAATGAGATGAATTCTTGCAACAGAGGAAAAATGTCAAAGATGACACTTTCTTGTGTTGGAAACAGAATTTTGTGACAAAAATTTGAAGGTTTTCAGTAAAAGGGTACCCAATGGGGTTTTGACACTTGTTTGCCCATTGCTCTCTCCACCTAAATTCTGACACATTCAGCCTTCAAAGAAATTACAGGAGATAAGATTGTCACAGTTTTAGAAGAAATCAATACCCAGGTAAAAGCAATGAAAATTTTTGAAAACAAGGGTAGCAAAACCTTGAACAAAGGTAAAAATTCTTTGCTAACGTTTGGCTCTCCAGCCTCAGATGCCTGCCAAAAGTTTGATAACTTAACAAAGACATGTTCTTGTTTATTTCTTCTCTCCAATCTTTCAAGGTCATTTGAAAGTTAAAACAGATCCTCCTCCTCTGGGTAGTCTATTACAGTGAAAGCAGCTTGTTATAAAACATGGCTAGGAATGTTTAAATAAAAATATGTAGAATAAAGGAAGGAACTATTCATGATGCATCACTCCTCTGACAGGCTGTGAAGTTATTTCACCCTTCAACACAAGTGCTAAAACATAATGGAATCCCTACTGAGTGTTTTCATGCTTACCAGAACATAAAAAAAAAGCATAACAAAATGCCCACTGTGCCCCTAACTATTAGCTTGGATGAGTAAGGAGGCCAAGGGAAAACAGTGGCACTGTGGGAAATATTTGTGGCAAGGGAAGGAAACAATAACTGAAAGTGATAAAAATGGATGATTCCCGCAGAACCGCACGGACCAGGCAGCTCTTTGTGCCCAGTGCAAGGAGGACAATCTGTAAGCACAACAACAATGTAGATTATGGGGTTTTTCTCTCTGCTACCACAAAGAATTTAAAAAGCCAGATTCAGATTTAGAAAAGGCCTCCAGTCAGGAAAGGAAGCCATTTTTTGATTACAAGAAAAGCCATTCAGCTTATGAGCAAGATTATGTGTGAGATACTTGTAATGCACCATTTCAATCTATTCTTTTTGGCTTTTAAGTTAGCTGAGAACATGAAATGGGCACAGATGCAGCATTGCAGTGTGCAGAAGTGGGGCAATAAACGGTGCATTAACATAGAGCTGCATTCTGCTGATGTTAATCAGGCCCTATTCAGAAAGAAACAGCAAAGCTTTTGCCTGCATAAAAACACATATGACTTGGCCTTTAATATACAATAATTCATTTAAATTTACTGAATCCACTGAACTTTATGAACTCAGAGTGGTTGCTCAGGTACACATTAATGGTGAACCAGCTGTCAATGATGATTTGCTCCAAAGTTATTAACTCTTACTGCTTTCTTTTCCTCTGATTCGCAGCGCAGATTGTGAGTGCTTCTGAAGCCTTGTGTGTCATTTGATGTTTAAATGCAAAGAACCTATGAAGAATTGTCCTGAATTATTATCATTTACAACAAGGAAGTGAAGTTTTATGGAGGTTCCAAAGCCCTTGTGTACTCAGAAGATGGAATGGTTTAACTTTGTTCTCCCTTAGCATTGATGTAGCTTCAAAACCACCCAAAGGGAAGTGATGGTTATAGTGTTGTAAAACTGGTGGAAATAACAGGATTACTTTTTTTTTAACCACAGGGTTTTCCATGTGAGGAATTTGAACAGCCTGAAATCATTCTGTCCACAGACTTTTTTACCTTTTAGAAGAAAGGGCTAAACAATATCTTTAGGGCTTATATGCAGATTATGCAAAGCCTGTGAAAGTAAGTGGAAAGGACAAAAGGCAGACAATGGGGAGCAGCCAGCCAGAGGGACCTCTTCAAACCAAACCCAGTGTTTCTTCAACTTAGAAAAAGGTGTTCATCAGTCAGATGAAGGGCAGGACGTGGGGAAGCCATCCTGCTTAGCATTATGCTGTCTGTAAATCTGTGAGCCACCAGCACCACCAATATATTGTAATTTGAGAGAAAACCCCTAAGTGCTCATGCAAACTTTTCAAAGTCTCACTTCGTTCTTATGCATATGAATTTCCTGCAGCAATAGTGGCCTGGAGGAGGGAAAGCCACTCTCCTTCCACCTCTCTGGGCTGGACCATCTCCCTGGGGTGCATGATGGATGTGCTCAACTGTGTGTGGCAGCTCAGGTGCTGGTTGTACCCACAGCCACCTGCCCATTCTTGCAGAGGTGAGCTGCTCTAAATTGGCTGTGAATCACTCAAAACCCTTAGTTCTGAAGGTACCAGGTTTCCTGCCTGACATTCTCCTAATACCTGTTCAGTATTGTTGTTCTTCAGCCCAGAATACATTTTCCTGTATGTGAAAATAATCGCAGTAATGTTCACAATATAAAAATGGAAGTGTGCTACATGTGTTCAAGGTATTTTTTCATACTGAACCTTTGCTAATATTATTTAATAGAAATAATTGTATGAAAACCAGAAATTCCAATTTTGCTGGGCTTGCTTTTGGTCTGGTTCCATAAATACTAACAGTGTTAGAAAATACTGAGTCTTTTATTTCACATTAATTGAAGTAACTATGACAACATAACATAATTTATTTCCTTTAACATTGAATGGTGGTAAAATTGGCATTGTTTTAGGCCAGTTCACAATTTGCATGAGAAATATCCTTGCCAGTTCTGTAAGCTGGTTTATGCTCAAATTTTTCAATTATTCTTTTACTTCTTTTTAAAATGGTTACTTCTCTGGTGAATGGATCAAGTGTTAATGACATTTGAAAGGGCTTTTTTTGAGCCACATAAGACTTAATAAAACCATAATTTTTCATTTTATTGCTTCAGTGGGAAAGACTGTTAATTAGGAGTGCCATGGTAAAGAAAACTGCTTTTTGGCTCTGCCTACCAACTGGTTTATTCTGCTTATAAACAATTGGTCCCACTTAATGACTTGACCATACTGTATTTACTAGCTACCATCAAGCATTCCCAGACCTCATAGTTTTATGTCTGTGAAACACTTGCATATTATGATCTCACCTCATGATACAGAATCTCTCTATTCAAGTTTATACATGACGTGGAAAGTCTCCGAGATGTACTCAGAGGTGTAAAATTAGTGTAATTCCCCTGGAATGAAAGAGACGTGCCAATTTATATCAAGTGGAGCTATGGCCCACAATGTCTCAAAGACATTTGCTTTTGTCTAGAAAACAAGCAAACAAATGTTCTTCATTTCAATGGAAAACAACACTTATGTCTCTCTTTGCTCAAGTACAGAAGGAGATCAAAGATGGCACAAAGCCTCCTTGCAAGGCAGTGTTTCACTTCCAGACAATTAATATGATAGTATCAGGGAAATGAATATCTATTCCTTGCCTAGGTGTTTCCCCTCATGGACTGGAAACCTGCTTGGTTTATCATTTTCTGTCTTTAGGCAAAAAGGTAACTCTTATTTGCATCTTTGTCAGTTTGTGCTTGAGAGTACAAAATTTACTTAAAAACAAGCTCAGCCAGCTAAATGAAATGCCAATGGTCTTATTATCCTGAGAGAGCAAGGCACTTGAGTCCATTATTAAAATGAAGTTAATTGAATTTAAACATGTGCTTAAAGTAAAGCACAGCCATAAATACTTCACTAAATAAATGGGAGATTATTCTTATGCTTAAATGTATGCACTAATCAGTATTTTCCTAAAACTAAAGTTTATAGCCTTCTATCAGCAGTTCCAACAATCCCACTAAAACTACCTAGCACTAAAACCAGAATTTTTCCAAGAAATCTGTTCAACAGCATGAAAATCAAGCCATTGCTCATATAATAAATTAGAAGAGCAGGCTTGAAACAAGAACACAAATATTAAAATCTGGGTGTGATGAGTTATGTATAAGAAAGGCAGGAAAGAGCTCATTTCAAGTTGAATTGTGTGGCTTTCTCAGAAACAGCTCTTTGGCAATCTAGAATGGAAAACCCCCCTTGCTCTGCAAAACCCCAAAATGTCATTATTTAGGGGCAGTGGGAACTGCAGAGCAACTATAACTGCTCTGTGTTTATACACCCAAGATCCTCTGCATCAGAGCAGTCTTTGGAATCAAAATTGGGGACTGAATTAAAAGCTTGAGCCCTGAAACTGCCACTGATATATGTGACTGATTTTGGATGTGTGACATTTTCTAGCTGAACCTAATTTTCTTCATATTTCTAATAGCAATGCAAATGCTTTCGTCTTAGAAAGTGTAATAATCAAATATTCCTCAAGTATGTTGCCATCCCTTTGAGCTGGACCAAAGAATCTCTGGCCTACATCTCTTCCATTGGGCTATATAAATTTGTTAAAGTACCCTGTGAAATACATTGCACTTTACTGCTAGTTTAGAGAAGGAGGAGAATGGACAAAAGGAGAAGTTCAGCTGCAATCCCATCTCATTTTCTCTTCAGAGAAAATGCACAAAACTTTTTTTTTTTTTTCTTATTTGGCATGAAGGTAAGGTTCTCCTTATTACACAGACCTGGTATCACTGGAAGAGACCAGATGCCTGGTCTCTTCCAGTGATATGTTAGATGATGTTATGTTTCACAACATAACTTTCATTGTTGTTCATAGTGATACAAAAATGCGGATGAAAAGATGCAACAGGGTTCGCTCACTCGGTATCTGCACTGGGCTATGAGATCTCATAGTCATGCTCTACCATACTGAAGCTTCACTAATTTGAGGTTTCTATTGAAATTACCTTTATTGTGGAATTCTTAATAATAGTTTCTTAATGTAGATTAGAATAGCTGATGCATTTTAGCTGTAAACTCAAAACTCAGAGTGTAAAGTCATTACTGGCTTTTTGCAATCTTCGCTTCTGAGCCTACTGTGAAAGCCAGGGTGGTACATAAACGAAAACAATTTCACACTTTTTGAATGGAAGACTTTTATTCCTATTAACAGAGGTCTTTATATGTGTAATTTATGTATTATAAATTTATTATTATAATATATTTATAGAATGGTGGAGAGGTAGAACTGGGATATCACACAATTTAGAAAAATGCAGACCAGAATTTGTGATATTAATGAAATGAAAGAATAAAAAAACAGTTCTCCTGACAACGTGTGAAGAACATGAATATGACCCTTGCAGGTGGGATCAAAGGCCTGTCTAGCTCAGTGTCCCGTCCAACAGCCACAACAGGGATGCCAGAGGAAGAATGCAAGTGCTGGGAAAAGTGTGATGGCACGGAATCCTCACCCACCAGTTTGCAACCACAGGACTTCCAGAGCCAGAGACCAGTGTCTTGTATTTAATGACTTTTAACAAGATTTTCTTTCGTGAATTTGCTCAGTCACCAGTTTTGATTTTTGAATTCATGTAAACTTTTAGTATCCATGTTTGGTGGCAGAAATTTGAACTCGTTATTATACTTTGAGTGACAAACTACCTTTTTCTTCTAAAAGCCTGCAGCTAATCTTTCTTCCTCCAGAACTTCAAGACAAAGGCTTTTCTTTCACCTTTTCAATTTGGGCTTCATGCAGCTTTAATATCAGCTGCTTCTTTTCCAGATGGCAGAGAATATTTAGGTATGCTCTGCATGGAACCCATCTGATCTTCAGATCACTCCTTTTGGCCTTGTCTGTACCTCTACCAGATGTAGCATTCCTTCCTTGAGATGGAGAACTGTCTGGAACCTGTGAGGCAGGTGCACCAGGAATTCCCAGCATGGAATCAGTCTTTGCTTTGTTTCCTACTGCTTTTGTAGCAATTCCTTATGTTCAGTGTGCTCCTTGGTGATCAAAAATTCATCCAATACCTGCACTGAACTATTACAAAACATAGCTAGTGGGTGACAATATGTTAGATCATGTCATCTTGGATGTTACTTCACCCCTTTGTGTGCTACTTTGCATTTATATTTAGACTGGATTTCATCTACCTTTTATTTCCCACTCAGTATGGGAAACTCATCCTTCAGTTCTTCACACCAAGTCCTTATCTTCACTTTGGTCCATGACTTTGTTATGCACAGCTGGTCTAAGCCCCTTCTCCAGCTCACCCAGTGCACGCTGAGCAGCACCAATGGCACTCCTCCCTGCGGAATTCCACTTCCTTTGCTGGGAAAAGGAACCAGAAACCGCCACTCTTTGCTGACTTTCTTTGACCGGTTATACCTTTCAGGAGACCATTACCGCCTCTTCCCTGGCAGATAATCTTCTCTAAGACAAGTGGGAGACTTTGCCAAGAGCCTTTTAAATCCAGGTTGAATACATCAAGAAAAATATTATCTTTCTCACACTCTGGCTGAATCCTTCAAAGAAAACCAGCAGTAATCTGCAAAGTGTGACTTTCCTTTGACAAGACAACACCTCACAGGGGGTTTTAACCTTCCTTTCCACTGCTGGCTCAAATCTTGTCAGAACATTGATGTTCTGGCAAGGGAACTCAAGCTTTCAGTGTGAGGGACACAAAGTTTCTCCCAAACTGGGGTATGACAGGGTTGAGCTGGTCATTCATGCAAAGCTCTAGTCATCTTCATGAAGAGCAAGGACTAATGATTAGCCATAATCATAATAATTTCATTATTTTAATAACAAATGTTTTGATTCTGCAAGCATCTAATTGCATAAATTTGATTTTCTGTTTTAAGTTGTTCTTCTAGGGGGTGCAGCTCTTAAACTGTTCCTTTAACTGGACTTTGGAACCTCTGTGAGCTCTGTTGTCAACAGGACTAATCAGTTTTTATGGTGTTTAGCTCAGTAGATACACAGAGAACAATCTGTCTTTTGCAGACCTGTATTCTCATCCACAAATATTACTCTCCATTTCTGCCATCTTGGTTATACACACAGAATAGTAAAATGCAAACATAGGCCTGGTATAAAGATCATTCATACTTTATAATTTTTACATGAAAAGCACCATTATCCTAATTAAACTTCCCAATTTTGAAGTGTGTATGTGTTGATCTGAGCACAGACATAACATGTGAATACCTTAAATATTTGTATACATATGTATTTACATGTATTATACATGCCTATACACATTTACATCCATTAAAAACTCAGACTGTGCCTATTCTTTTTGTGCAGAGAGATTTAATGCAAAGAATCAATACACCGTGATTGTAGCTCCCGTTTTGCAAACTGGATAAATTAATCACTAAAAGGGATCAGCGCGCTCTGGGGCAAAAGGCCAGGATTTACACCGGGATTGTAGGAAAGGCACAGCACAAAAGATGGCTGCGTTGCATCGGAGTGAAGGGCGATGTTCCAGGAGGAAAGAGGGAAGCACAGAAGGAGCCGGCACACGAGTTTTGCGGAGTTCCTAACGCGGGGATGTGGATTCTCCGCGGCAGCTCGGGGCTGTCACCGCCCGTCCCTGCGCAGGGCAGCGGGCAACAGGGAGCTAGTGACAAAACTCGGGGTGAGAAAATGGAGCTGCAGTAATTGCTGGGAGGTAATGCTGTGCTCATTCCTTACTGCCTTTTTTTTTCCCCCCTGGTTTTTTTTTGTTTGGGGTTTTTTTGCTGTTGTTTTCGGGTTTTTTACGCGAGCCTGCCGGTCCCTGCATTTGTTACGCTTTGAAGTAGGTTGTGCAGCAGGGAATGAGATCCGCGGAGATGGCGTCACTTTATAAAAGTTTCCAGATTTTACCGAGCTTCTTGATTTTTCTCTCTTTTTTTTTTTTTTTTTTTTTTTTTTTTTTTTTTTTAAGGGAGGGGGTTGTACTATTCGTAATGCAAGTGGGCGATGCGGCCGAGATCTAAATATATCCCTGTGAAAGCAGAACGCCTGCGATAGCGACACCGATAGCTCAGGCTATTGTTAACTTTTGGGATTCCAATTAAATCCCGCAATGTTAAATATTTATTTAATTACTGGAGAGAGAGCAGGAATTCTCGTTGACTGCATTATAGAGTCGGAATAGTGCAGTAGGGGAGAGTTTTCCCCCTGCTCGCCCCCATTGCCCCCAGTTCCAAATCTAAATAGCTGTGGACAAGCACGGGCTGGAATATGAACATTAAGGGGAAAAAAAGTTTCAGCTTTGTTTTAGGAGTTATATTTCAGTCGGGTAAGCAAACTATATTGCATGTATTTTTCCATATCTTCAGCTCACTCCAAACATAACATTCCAAAGGATAAAATCTGTTACAAAATAAAACTGACTTTGTGACAGCTGAGCTTCTATGCGGAGTCTAAAAATTATCTAAAAGCACCTCGAGAATCCCAAATGTCATTCCCAAGATGTGGCAAATTGTAATTACGGCTGTGAACTATTTTAGTGGCAGTGCCTTACGCGGGGCCTGGCTAAGCAGCTGGAGCATTTATGAATTTATTTTTTGCTCTTTACAGTGTTACATACGAAGGTATTTAGACAGCAACAATACTAATTTGTATCAAATTAAAAAAAATGTAACCAAATTGAAAATGTGTTGTTTGCCTTTTGATTTTCCTTCCTGTACTTCCTTTTAAAACATATGTCATAGGGCAGTGCTTAAAGAGTGCAAGAAGACTCATCGACAATAAGATAGAGAGTGAGAAATAACATTATCATTACTATATTACTGTTTTATGATTTTCTCATCTTACTGGCTTTTCCAAAAAATTTTGGGTTTAAAAGATGATCCAGTCCCTTCCTCTCCAAACCAAAAAAAAAAAAAAACAACCCACACAAACAGACAAACAAACAAACAAACAACAACAAAAAAAGGAAACAATAAATTCTGTGGAAATTTGGAAATTTTGGTCAGAGAAAGCAAATAGCTTGCAATACACTGTCCAAAACCTGTACTACATTATGCCCAAAAGCACTTTAATTTACAATAGACATTATTATGTTTGTATATGCAGATCTTGATATGCTAGAGGAAATTACTAAACCCAGTTATTTGGTCATGAGGCTGGAAAAAAAAAAATTGTGTCCCTAAGTGTGCCACAAAATTTACATGCAAGTTACGATGGCTCAGCACCCTGTAACTTGGTGACTCCGTTGGAATTACACCCAGAAGGAGAAAGTCAGGTCCTGTCGGTTCCTACATGAGAAAGCCTGAGTGCTCTGCGCTGCCATCACTAATTGTTTTGTGTTGGGAAATCCTGAGGTGATAAAACGGCTGTTAGAAAGTTGGCTTGTGAGCAATTAAGTGTAGGTCTAGCTATTAAAACCTGATTTGTTACTCATAGGTTACACTCATCCGTTCTCTAGATACAGATAAACTCAGTGTTCTTTTCACTGGTCTAGGCCAAAAGTGGCTGTGTAATGAATGGAGAGATGTCAGCTCTGGGTATGGTTCGCACTTATACAGTGGGAAGAATTACCTTTACCATAACAGATACAGTTACTGTAATAGAGAGCTTAATTTCAAACCATTCCTTTCTCCTTTCATTTATTTCCAGAGGAAATGCTGGAGGATGCATCCCCTTCTTCATTTAAAGTTTAAAACACTTATTTTGCTCATAAGCAAAACTTCACTTCTAAAAAAAAATTAATTTCTGTTTCAGAGTGCCTCTGTTTACTACACTCAGGCTTCTCCATAGAGTGGGTGTAACCAGGAGAAGAATTTGGCCCATGATGTGAGCTAAATTTTCAGTGCTTCCACTATTCAGAGCTCCGTTGTGCTAAAAATAGTTTTCCTGTGGTTTTGGCCATGGAGCCACAAATGCAAGTTTTCAGTGCACAGTTATTGTGGATGTTGGTTCCTTCTATTGCTGGATGACACAGCTCATGACTGTGTTAGCAGATGATTATGTTGAGTGAGATGATTATGTGAGGCAGCCTGCCAGATCTCCTCACTGTCCTGAAGTGAGCATGTGTCCCACCCAAATCCCAGGGACCACCAAAAGGGACCATGCTTGGAAGGCAGTGCTTGGGCTGGGCACTGAAAAAACCTAGGAAAAAGTGGGACAATGCAGGAGTTAACATTGAAGAATGCACCCAGAGATCTCCATGTTTGGCTAATGGGATGGGATGTAAAACAAATGGAGGGAAGGCAGTAAACCTTTAAGATAAGGAAGACACAGTTTTCTTCATGGCTAATTTGAAGCCAGTTTTCATCAAAGAAAAAAGCTCAGAGTAATCACAGAGTTATGGTACATGTAAGGAGTTCACTGTGATGTCAGATTCATCCTATTTCTGTACTACATATTCTATCCCAATTCCATGGTCCAACTTCTCTGTTGTCCAAAGGAAATTGGTCTGGTTGTTGCAGACAGCTTTGAGGAAGCAAGGGCCAACTTTTTTTCTGAGCTTAGCAGCAGGTGTTAGACTCCAGAAAGTGTTTTGTAATGTGAGGTCATATTCTGGAAATAGTTGAAAATCACTGATTTAGAAGAATGAGAGCACTGCATGTTTCTGTACTGCTGATGTGACAGTGAGGGCAAGCTGAAGATGGTCCAGAAAAATAACACCAGAGGAATATTCAAAGGAATCAAGCTGTTTAAAATGATCTTCTTTATAATTTCCTCTCCGAGAGCACTATAATACTTTGTGTTCATCAGCTGGGACATTTTTTCCATTTATCTGGGAAGGTTTTTACCTCATTCCAAGAAGAAGATCTGATTTAGGAGTACTCTGCCCGTACCAGACTCTATCCACAGGTGTCAGTGAATGGTGGTTCCCACTCTGATGTGCATTTTGTGACAGTTTTCAAGCAAATGCCCTTATTCATTCCTTCATACACATCTTACTCTTCCTGCAGTGTCCTTTTTCCTTTCTTAGGATTTTGCCTTTTTAATATGTTTTTCAGACTTTTTTCTTGAATTATGTGTTCAGTTTTGTATCCTAAGTGACTCCCAGATCTGTTGAACTGGATATACCATCCCCAGTATATTCACAATTTTATTCTGTGGAGTGGAGCTGAACTTACAAAACTTTTACATAATTATGTCTTTGTTTCTAACATCCTCATAGATGTCCCATAGCACTATTCAGTGACATGTGTCAGCCCATTTCTTCTTCCAGTCTAGGAAGAAAAGTTTGCAGCTTTAAACTTGCTAGGAAGGATAATTTTGGTTTGCCTTCCCTCTCTCCCCTGGTCTACAATTTCATGTTAATATCTTCTATCTGTAGCTTCAGGAAACAAGACTAATTCTCTCCCTCTTCCTCTGTGAGTTGTCATGCAAGGTACCCAGAAGTGTGGCTGTAGCAGTAACAGGGTAGCTAATTAGAGAATTAGCTGTGGGGATGCAAAGCCTGTGAGCCAGTGAGTGTAACTTTGCAGGAGCCTACACCTCTGAGGGCCTCCTAGATAAACCCTTTAATATCTTTGCTCCAGACACTAAAGGTTATTTCCATTTTCTTACATATGTGATGCAAGGCACACAGCATTTGTACTGTCTCCTTGGGAGGCAGCCTCTTACCACCTCCTGTGCCTGTTCTCAGCCTGCTGTCAATTGTGGGCTTATTTAAGAGAACCAAATGGCCAGAGCGAACGTCACCTCCCTCTCCACTTGCTGAACTCTGCTTAAACACAACATTGTTTTTCTGCCTCAAAAATATACATAAAGGTATGTATAGTATGTTAGCCCCTCCTTAGCCTTTCCCACCCTGAACCTTTTCAAACAGGGATGGCATGTTCTTCTCTTCACTGCCAAAAAAAAAAATTCCTTTCTCAACTTTTCCCCCTTCCCCCATTTCTTCTCAGCTGACAGCTGTGAGAGTGGAACTTTCTTGAGCTATCCTATCCATTTCCCCCAATTCTGTTTTTGAGCTCAATTTGGTTTAAATATCCAAGCCATCTTTCACACTACAGGATTTTTTTAACATAAAGTGGCTTTGCAAATGCTTAGTGTGGGTAGAGACATGGCAACTGTTTGCATATATTTATTTTTGTTTTTTAAACAACATTCTACCTTCTTCCCCCAACAATTTAGAATGTTGATAGAGAATGAAATTGAACAATACAGCCATTTAAGAAGTTAAAGGAAGGCCAAAGTTTTGTAATAAAGCAACTTTTTTTCAAGACTATTTCCTTATAGTTCAAACAATCTATTTTATTTTCATATTAATTCACTTCTAACCAAATAAAAAATTTCATTAAGAAATACAGGAACTGTATTCAAAATCTGTAAGAGAGTAAAATGAAAATAATGGAATTTAAGGTAGTTCTTGAACTTCACACTTCTCAACCATGGACGGCCTGATAGCTCTAGGTCATTCTTCTGTTGGTTGTTTTGTACTTTGATCAGATTTTGAGGTTATCTGACTCTGACATAAACACTCACCATAACTCAGCTTTATGGGAAGGTGTTTTTCTGCCCTCATTGCCATTGGCCTGTGCACAAAGGAACCATACAGGTACTTTTACTTCAGCTGACTTTACAAGGCAGGCCCCAAAGTATAAACATGTGCAGTTATCTCTGCAGAATCTAAATTTAATTATTTAGACAAAATTTAATTATTAGGACATTCAGGTAAAGGAGAAGTTAGGTAGTAGTTTTTCCTTGGATTAACACAGTTGCATGTCTGTGTGCTGGAAAATCTGGGTTTGACAGTGATAAAATAGGATCAATGGTTCCATGAGCTGTGAAATTCAGGAATTTGTGAAATCACATGATTTCTGGAAAATGTGTTCAGGGTGCTTTGAGTCTCCTTGTTGTCCTTTTATTGAACTTCATATGTTATTGGAGTGGACCCACTGGAATGTGGCACAAGAGATCCAAATGATTGAGACCATGTATGAACAGGCAGAGGTGAAAGTGGTGTTAATTTTCCTGCAGCCTTAAGGGCACACAGACCTGAATCATCAGATAGCCAATGTCACTTATTTTGTATTTTATTGGTCTCATTGACTACAAAGGGATAATTTGACTTCAGACATTTGGGGTTTGCCCATTCAACATTACTCTATGACAAAATGGCATGAAAAGAAAAAAGGAAATCTACTTTTCAGACCAATTATCATATTCCTTGCTACCACGCTCCAAAATAGCCTCTGCATTGTGCTTAAAAATCAGTTTTCTGACAAGAGTGTGCCACAAGCAGACATGTCTCAACTGCCCGTAGTTTTAAATCGAGAATTTTTAGGGAAACTTAACTTTGGAAATCTTAGAGTTTTCCTTGTCTTTCCTGTACCCCTGCATGCACACCCTCAGCTTTCCTCATCACTGGAACTCCAAAACCTCCGCAGCAGGAAGTGCATCGGGGCTCTGCGATGTAGATTCACCCAGCAGCACACAACTGTTTTGTAACTCCTCAGCAGAGGAGAACATTTTGTTTTCTACAGACATGATGGTTGGCACATGAACAACACCTAAAATGCCTGCTGCCAATTTGTTGTTTGTTACTTGGTTTATTAATTAAGTTACACAAAAGATTTGGAAAAAGGCCAACAGTTATTGTTTTTATGGTTTTTTGGGGGTTTTTTTGTCCTGTATTTTGGACTGGCTGGCCAAAGCAGAACAATTGCTGGTGCAGAGATACAGAGGAGTCCCCAAAGGTTAGCTCTGTTCTGGGACTAAATTACACCAAAGCCTTGCTCCTTTACTGCTGCTGTGAACTTTAGTAGAGATATCCTGTTGGGCTATTAATTGACTTCTTAAGAACTTCTGTTTACATCCAAATAATCAAGACCCACGTAGTTTTGAACCAGAAGAATACTTCCTTAAAGCTCAAATATACTTGAAATTGAAATTTCAGCTTGGCTCATTTAATATTTTTCCTTATTTCTATGAACTTTACATTGCTTTTTCTTGATTTTTTTTTCTTTTTGGTAGATGTTTTACCTTTAAGTTACACAAATAAAACATAGGGTTTCATGTGGCTTCTTTGTAACTTAATTATATATGTATTTTTATATGTACATAGAATCACTTTTCATTACATTTGCGTGCTTCTATTTTTTTCCAAAAGGAATCTGATAGCAAGATTCAGTTGGCATGCCAGATACAATTGGCATGCCAGATTTCTAGCTGTAGTTACATGTTCTACAACAGAGACACAAATTTACGTACAAATGATGATTTTGCCACATACATCTGTTCCTACGCAAATTTTTTTGACCAGAGGAAGAAACTCTTCTGTAGGAATTTTGGTAGTTATCAGACTAGGATTTAGCTTAGTTCAGTAGTGTGTCTGAAGCTGGCCATGATCAATCTTCTCTGAGGAAAACAGCCTTTGGTTTATGAAGTAATTATCCTGTAGGAAAAGTTTCCTCTTAAAATCACTTTGTGAGCTAAAGTGTGAAATACTTTCCTCTAATTGTGCATGTTCCTGTTGCCCATATAAAGTTAAATTTTTCAAAGCCATCAGAGTTCAGACCTAAACAATAGTTTGTGGTGAATGGTTCCACCTGCTCCTGAAGAGCTGAATTGAGTGTGGGTCAGCCTTGCACATATTGTTCTATGGCACCTCATCTCAAGACCTGGCCATTGCTTCCCTGCCATGAGAGGCTTCTGCATGGACAACTGATTTTTATAACTGATTTCAGTGGAAGAAAGCACATTCTTTAGCTTTAGTGGAAATTGAGGTGTTTGGAGTTCCAAAAGTCAGTTGTGTATTGAGAGCAATTTCAAAAATGAAAACCTTCCGACATCAAGTCATGGCCTGGAATACAATTCTTCTTCAATATACCCTCATATCTAATAATCCACTCAGTTAAAAACGACAAGAAATACTTGTGCCTGCAGTATGCTCAACCAAGGTCAGACATTGCTGTGGCACACTGGACGTGTTTTTGGCCCAACACCTCTCTGAAATTTTCTTCTGCCCAAAAGCAGCTTTGAGGCAGAAGTGCTCACTTCCATGTCACACCATGAGGACAGTAAGAGTTTGTCCTATTACACACTGTAGGAAAATCTTCATCTGTGCAATCCTTTCTAGAGCCATCCTTAACCCGGCTGATACAGCTTCTTGAAGTTTTTCTGGGTATTTTAGTAATTTACTCAGAGCCACAGCCCCCTGAAGAACCTCAACTGCCCCAGCACGTTGTGGGTAACACCTAGACCCACATGAGGCTCAGGGGGAACCACCCCACTCTCTACAACTCCGTGGAAAGAGTTTGTAGCGAGGTCGGAGTTGGGCTCTGCTCCTGGGCATTAAGTGACAAGAGGACATAGTCTTAAACTGCACCAGGGGAGGTTCAGGCTGGGCATCAGGAGGAATTTTTTCGCAGACACGGTGCTCAGCCATTGGAAGGGGCTGCCCAGGGAGGTGGCGGAGTCACTGTTCCTGAAGTGTTTAAGGAAAGGCTGAACGTGTCCCTCAGTGCCGCGGTCTGGTTGACACGGCGGTGCCGGCCCGAGGCTGGGCTCAGTGATCTCCAGGTGTTTTCCAGCCCAGGTGAGCCCTGGCTCTGTGAACACAGCCCCGTGCCGAGGGCCGCTGCCAGCCGCGGCAGGGCGGCAGCACACGGTACTGCGGGCGAGCGCCGGCCCTCGGCCCCAGCAGCGCCCGCCATCGCAGCGGCACCTTCGGCGCCTTTTCTATTCCTCCGTTATGTGCTACGTTACTTTCTGGACACCGAAACCCCGCACGCTCATTTACTGATTCATTATTTGCATTTATTTCGCTCCCTTTCACCGAGCGGGGCCCATTCCCCACAGGGCCCCTTCCCACACGGCACCGGGCCCGGCCCGGCCCTTTTCCCGCTTCCTCCCGCCGCCGCCGTGGCGCGCGCGCGGCCCCGCCCCTCGCGCACATCCGGGTCCCGGCGCTGGCCCCGCCGGCNGGGGAGGCCGCCTGCTCCGCGCCGGGTGGGTCGGGCCGCGGGATGGTTGGGGAGGTTGTGGCCCGCGGGGTCGCGGCGCTGCGAGTCGGGTTCCGGGCGGCGGTGGGGGTGCGGGGGGAGACGGGCCGAGGCCTCGGGCGGGCCGCGGTGGCACGGGGGTCCCGGCGGGGCGGGAGAGGACGGGGAGCGGCCTGCGGGGGACGGAGCAGCCCCGGGAGGGAGAGGAGGGCGCGGGGCCACCCGCGGGGCTGCTCGGACACGCGTGGTGCCGGTACGGGAGCGAACATTCGCGGCGCTCAGCCCAGGCTCGGGAGGGTTGTCTCTTAATTTTTGTTGTTTGGGTTTTGTCGGTTTTTTTTTTTTTTTTTTTTTTTTTTTTTTTTAACAAGAAATTTCTTTNTTTTTTTTTTTTAAACAAGAACTCTCTTAGCTGGAATCAGGCCTCACCGAGCGGGGGGAGAGCAACAAACACGTTTGCAGGCGCTGGTAGAGGGGCGGGAGGCGATGAGAGGGCTCACACACACACACAGAACTCTCACAAACACACACTTGTCCACCTTGGCCTTCTCGCCTGCGCCCAGCCCTGACAGCTGCCTGACAACAGATGCACAGCTTCGGTGATTTAGAAAGGCAGTTTTTGTCTTCTGCGGGTTGTAAATTTAATAGAGGAAATAGGCTCTTGCGGTTAAAAGCACAAGACTGGAAATCAAATGATCTGTGCTTTGTTCCACTTGTGGGGTTTCTAATGTGACCTTAAGGTAATTGAGTGATATTTCGCAGGAAAATGAGATAGGGAAGAACTGATTCGGCAGTGTTGTTGAATGTATTATTGAATAGGTTCAGTAATAGTTGTTGAGTCTCTTGGTAGAATAGGTAGGGATTTAAAAATTCCATCCACTTTAGCTCCCTGCTTTAACAAAACCTCCAAGGAATAACTGTCAGAATTTGCATCAGCAAAGTTTTGCCTGTCATGGGAAATTAGATTGTCAGTATATGATGGGTTTAGATGAAATCTCTTGCTGGTTTTCATTCCTTCGGTAATTTCAGGTAATTAGCCTTCCATGGGTGGCTTTAAAACACTGAAAACCGAAAGGAACACAGTTCACTGCGCGTGTCAGTTCCTGAAGTTGTGCGCAGAATATCTTCCTGGTGTTCTGAGGAATCACAGTTTGACTGGAGTAAAGAAAAAGGTGCAAACACTTGCAGGCATGTGTCTGTGCTCATCAAAACCTGTAATGCTTTATGAAGTTGGCAGCTAGTGGTAGTGGAAGTTAATAGAAGCAGCAAATAACTTAATTGAAGATGTTTCATAATTAGTGTGTTGTAACTTTTGAGAGTGCCCTGTCTGTGTTGGATTTAATGTCTTAATCCCTACCGTTTGATAGTGGTTTTCTCTTACCTCTGATATTAAAATTTTGTTCCCTTGGCCTTGAAATTGCTGCTAAGTGCCTAACGCCACTTATTTCTGTAAAATAAAACCCCAACAAACCATGTGCTTACTGGGATACCTACCTTTTTCAAACCTTTCTTTTGCTTTCAAATGTGGAGGACATACATTTGAGATAGGAATTTTCTCATTTTCTGAAGAGGATTTTCCTAGTGGAAGCCCAGATAGACGATCATGATGGGACTGAGAAATGGAAAAGAAGGAAGAGAGGCTTCCTTTGCATTTCTTTCTCTTGATGACCAAAGATCACAACATGGTGTGCTGCTGTGTACAGCTGTGGTGGGTGGTTTTTTGGGGTTTTTTTGAGGTTTGTAGTTTTAACCTCTGATGGAACTTGAAGGACCTGTAATTGTTGACCCTGTACTATTTTGTACTTGTTAGGAAGTCAGATTTTTAATCTTGCACCTGGAGTGGGTGATCAGTGCAGAGTTTTTATGATCACTGAATATTATTTGAGCTGGGAAGAAATGTTTCCCAAGATAGAGTCCTCATGCTCAATTAAGGAACTTTTTGTGCTTATTTGAATTTCTTTGCAAATTATGTTATGATCTTTAATGCTTTGGAAGACATATTTAATTGCAGAAAACTGTCCTCTGTTTTCTTTGTAGATGTCTAAGGAAAATGCTAGTAATTTTTTTATTGCTCTTGGCTGAATTACATACCTGCAGAAGTACTTTTGTGGCAATTCTGTGCAAGTCCCTGTGCCTTCCAGTTAAGGCCTTGTTGGTTATATTCGTGTTTGCTTTTTTTTTTTTTTTAAATTAAAGTACAAGTTTCTTCAAATGTCTCTGGTAGATTTGGTGGAATGAATTTTATTTTAATCTGTTAATGTTTCTTTAAAGATCTTTACTGATTTTTTTTAAATAGCAGGTAAGGAGCTGGTGTTCAGAATGAGAAGATTTGTTCTTGTGTGAGCCGAGTGCGCTTGAGATATCTTCACAGCTAACGATAAACAGCTCATTAAAAGCAAGTTGAGCAGTAATTGAACACTTTTGCTGTTATCTTAGTCACAGTGCAAGTTCCTGCACTGTTTTCTGGAAGCCTTTTTAGCCGTGTTCCTGTGACCACGTAGAAAAGTTTGGCTGGCAGCGGAGCGCGCTTGACCAGCGTGGGTTGGCAAGGTGCAGGGCGCTGCCTGCCAAGTCTGTATCCCCACTGACCTACCAGCAAGGCTGAGCCTGCCAGCACTGTCATCCTTGACAGAGGATCTTTGTCAGAGTCCCTGCTACTGATACACCAGCTATGAAGTAGTGTCTCTGAATTCTGGGTCAGTGCATGTCACAAACTGACAAATTTAGAATACTTTGCCATTCATTCATTCGGTGCAAGAGGAAAAAAAAAAACTTGCTGAATTACTATTGTCAGTGTTCCCTCCAATCCTGTAGCTTTTGTAAACTTGTCACAGGCTTAATGTAATTCAGTTGGAGTGAAGTGTATACACACTCACACACACATATACATCTTTATTTTTCATCTCCTTTTAAAGCTTTCTGAGTGTCCCGTTTTCCAGATTATACTTTTTGTTGCCAACTCACAATATTTAGAATCTTCATCATTAATGAAGGTCTTGCACATGAACGTCTAAATTTTTAGAAGCCTTTGTCCAGCTTGTTAATTTTTTAGCATACTTTAGGGTTTGTGAAAAGTACAAGATGCCCTTTATTTTCCCACTTTTTGTCTCCAAGTGTAATACTGAGGTCATTCCTAATCACCCATTTGCTTGTCCATGTCCAACCTACCAATGGAGGCATAGGCCTTTGTTTTCATGTTTAGTGAGATGTAGCAGTGCTTTTCTCTGGAATTTTAATTAAGAAATGGATTCTAAGTTGTAGTTATCTGCTTTGGTTAGAGTTGATCTTAAATAACCTTAAAAACAGGAGGCAGTTTCAGGGCTCTCTGCTGTTAATGGTGGCATTTTCCAGCATAATGCTTCTGCTGGAAAGTGCCAGTTAGCTGAAATAAAAAAGTGAGAAAATGTACAGTTCTGACAAAACACTTAAGGGAGACAGGTTTTGCTTCTAAGATGGAAATTATGGTTTTGAGAATTTCTACAAAAGCTAATTGCTCAGTAATTAGAACAGCTGCAGAGACCAGGGCCATGGGAACATTGGATTTTTTTGTTGTAAACGTGGATGCTTTAAGAAGCAGAACTTTATAGGCATAGCAAGTTTTGGTGTTTTCTCCCTCCCTCTCCCTTCCCCTATATCAGAGTTAAACTCAAGTTTTGCCATGATGCAGAACAAATTCAAACTGTTCTTTGATTATAATTTTTCTGAGCTTTTATTGACATCAGATGCAAGTGAGGGTGCTTTGGAAATGCAATGGAGCTCTCTTAGTGATCTCTTTGCCTAGACCTGTTTTGTTGTATAAATCATTATCACTGGTTTTCTTTTTCGACAAAAGTTTTTGAGAAAACATTAAAGAAGAAGCAGAAGCATCACTTTGCTGTCTGAGCTATATCTTCCATGTACGTTGTATTACTTGCTGCTTGTGCTTGGCCTCAGAGTTTGTTAGGTTTTTTTGTAAGAGAGTACTGGTTAAATACTTCTCAGCTGACAGAGCTAAATGCTTCAGCATTTTTTTTAAAGCTGTGTTAGATGGTGTACAGATGTGGAAATTAAAAGCAAAAGTACTGTTTGAGAAAGCCCTGTCAGCAATTGTCAGTAGATTTTTTTGTTTGGAGGGCAGTCACAGTTGGTAAAAGTTTTGAAGATACCAGACAGTTCTTTTCTCTTCTTGTTTACATATATTATCAGTTAGATTATATTGCCTTACAAGGCATGTTTGAAGCAAGAAATCTAGTGCTAGGGTGAAAGCACTTACCATAGATTTTGGTCAGCTGGATGTATATTTGTACTGCAAGCCCAGTTCTGATGAAAATACCACAAGTTCTTTTTTGATATAATTTATAGAATCTCTTTCATCTTTACTTAAACTTATGGGGAGAAGGGGTAAAATAAGTTTTTTCGTTGGTGGTATTCTTTGTGGCTGAGATGTTGCACAGGGTAATTGAAGAAAACTCTTTTCTGTGGAGAGTCTGTGGCAATGAAGGATGGCCCTTCAAGTTTATTGAAAAAGTTTTCAACGACAGTGTCATCTTAGGATTTGTTCTATGCTTGATGTGTATGGAGAAACTTCTGTGTTTGTTTTCAAGAAAAGACTAATATGTGCCATTGCATGGGTCTGTGTGCCTGGCTACAATGTAAGCTTGGGAGAATGATGGTAAAACCCAAGCACAATCCTCCACAGTTCCTGTCAGGAAATTTATAAGGAAAGAAGGATTTTAATAAAACCAAGTGAAATGATGTGTGAGGTTGTAGTTTTAAAGAAGGTATTGATCTGTGTATATAGCATAACACACTATAATATACTGCAGTTAAGTTTCTGAGCTTACTGTATGAATATGTATGTTAATGTGTGTATGGAGTCAAAATACTTGAGCAATTCTGAGTTTGAAGGGCAATAAAGTTAAGCACAAGAGCTGACTGCAGAACAGCTTTAACTGCAGATCTGCAGCAGCTCTAATGAACTCCCAGTTGTGCTGCTGGTTATAAGTGGTGCTTTGTTTATTGTATGAAGTTGAGTCTCAAAACAGCTTCTAATCATCAGCAGTGAGGTTCCTTGTTTCAGATTGGGTATGATGCTACAGGAGGCTTCCTGAATTTGCAAACAAGTAAATTAGTGGGAAGAGAATAGTCCTTGTACATTTGAACACAGGCTTAGTACTGGCAGTAGGAAGGGATGAGGGTCATTGGTTTTGCTCATTTTAAAATGGTTTTACCCATTTTATTCTTGTGTTTGTGATAGCATCATTCATTGCCCTGCTGCTTGGGATGATGGTTTGCTTGGTTAATGGTACTTCAAACCGAGATCTGCAGGTGGGAAAGCAGGTTGGAATCATTGGGAGAACATGTTACATACAAAGTGCATCTCATGAAAATAGGGACACCATATGTAATGTTACATTTTCTGCTCTGCAGTGACTCTCCCTCAGGTGCTTTTAGCCAGGAGATTCCTTGGTGTGACATCAAATGAGCCCGCTGAACTTGCCAGTTTAATGTAGTAGGCTAAGAAAATTTCACAAGAACTGCTAAAGGGAAGTCAAGTTGCTCAGTATTTGTGATGGCAGATGGAAGGTGGTAGAGTTCTGCCATCTGCATAAATGAAATATAAGTTCTGCTGTTGGCCAACTTTGTTTATATCTGGCTGGCTGGATGAAGTATTAAGGAGGGGGTTCAAACAATGGACCTGTTCACCCAACTATTTTCCTTCCATTTGCTGTAGTCATTTACAAGAACTTTAAAAGTATAAATAATGTATGCCCCAAAGTCTAATTTTGATACAGCGATTACTTCCTTTTATATTTGCCCTTTAAAAGTCCCCTCATGCTACTCCATGTAATTCATTACACTCACTCCTTAAAGAGTGTTTGCAACTTTTTTTTTTAATGTAATAGTGTGGTTTTCAGTTGATGTTCTCTTTTAGCTCAGCTGAAAAGTTATTCAATAAAAGAAGGTAATGCATAATAGATCCTCTGCCTCTTAAGGAAATTTAAGCAAGCTTTTTCCCCCATGAAAGTTGTTACCAGCTGTGTCTAGAGGTGCAGCAATAGGAGTAATTGGTGCACTGCTGAATCAAAATGTGACTCTTTAAAGCTTTTGTTTCTGTATTCAAAGCTCAGTGATGCTCTGTGGTACTGCAATCACAGCTCATAACTTGTGCTTTTAAGCCTCAGAAGAAATTCACTGTAGGTACAGATGATCTGGGGAAGCTGTTCCTGGCAGATGGCAGGATCACTTAGAAACCTTTCACAAATTAGATGCTGAAATTACAGCAAATGCAAGTAAACGTTCTAAATGTGGTTTATTCCACACATTCAGAAATCTAAAAACCCTACATGAATTACAGTTTCTACATGGAAATGTTTGGTTTCTACATAAATACCTGAACCTACAGCTTTGTGGCCTTAAATAGCTCATGGAGCCAGCTCATGATGCATGACCCTTTTTAATTCTGCCTTGTTTTGTTAAGCAAGGCGAAAGCTGTAAACCTCTTCAGTGTTTTGCCTTCCAAAATGAACTTCTGGAAGGTGTGCAGTGGGATAAATTCAGTGTAATTTTGTCCTTCTCAAAGCCTATTAGTATTTTGTTGCTTTTTCTTTGTCGCCCCTGATTTTCTTGAACAGGTTCAAATACCCTTCTACTGAAGAGTGTTGAAAGCCTCATAAGTGGCCAGAATGGAGTTACAGTGAATGGTGTTAAGGACTTCAACAGTCTCATTTTTCAGTGGTTAGAGTTACAAACATGCATGTGGAAACTTTTTTTGAAGAAGTTGAAGCAGTTTTGATCAAATCTGTTCTGATGCTTCTGAAATACTTGTTTTACCAGGCTTTGCTTTTGTTGATGGGCCCTCAAATGTAGTTTTTAGAGTTAATTATGTTACTTACTGTGAGCAGATTATTTCTAAAATGATAGTTTGTACGACAGTCATTTATCATAATTCCCTTGACACTTACCCTACAAATACTAATTACTGCAGAATATCATCTTAGAACTGTTCCAACTTCCTTTCCTTTTAGTGAGCTTGTTTATTCCATGAGCATACTTGTGGATAAATGATGTTGAAATTATATAAAAACCAGTAAAATACCTTTCTTAGTTGATGCATCATGTTCAGAATAATAAAAAACAAAATTTTACATGATCATAGCATAGAATTGTAGATCTTTAAATTTGGTTTCCTAATAGAGATGGGGATCCTGTAATGGGATAGGTCAGGGAATGTTTGTTAAGATCTCCTTTGAGCTCAGCTTAACTAGAGGAATTTCCAGTGCATCTTCTGCCTTGCTGATGCTTAAGGTTCTTTGAAAGTATAGCTGAAAGCAAAAATAGAACATTTTAATTGTCTTCTGGTCTGAGATTCTAGGTGGGTTCATTTCCTTTTCTAGGGGTGTGAGCAGTTGCTGATCTTGCAGCTATTGAATATATGCAAGGCTTGAAAGTAAGTTAGTTGCAACTGTAAACAGCTTTTACTTTTTAAAACAGTAAACTTTTATCCTCAGTAAAAGAAAAAATTCAGTCTGAGTTCCTGGCCAAGTTTATCTCCCTTTATGTATTTCCTGTTACTTTGAAGGGTGCAAAGATTCTCTTGTGTAATAGTCTGAGGGAACTAAATTAGTCTGAAAGTGCAGACATGGTGATATTTCTGAAGAAAACAGGTGATATGTAATTATTTGAGTTTTTTCCTTTAGTTTTTTCTCAATACCTTCTTCTAGAGAGTTACTGAAGCAGTGGGAGACTTCTATTCTCTTAACTTCTTTTTTTCCATTTTGGCTTTTTTATGAGAGCTCTAGGAAGAAAGACCTTCAAACAGTTTTTCTCTTTGTTTCGCTTTTCTGATTTTTTTTTCCCGTATTACTGAAACAAAGCTGAAAAATCAAAGAAGTACCAATGGGATTAAGCTACTGCATTAAATAAATGGATTTTTTCCTGTAAAGGAACACCAAGTGTCCTTGGGTTTGTTCCCTGCTTTCCTCACTCTCTAACTCTGTAATAGAAAATATAGGATGGTTACACGCAGGACATAAATACCTTGCCTAGGGATGTTTGCTGTAGCTTTGGCTGATGGTGCTCAGTACATGGTTTTGTTATACAGAAGCATCTGTCCAAGTGCCTCAGTGAGCCTGTAAATGTGCCCAGACACTTAAAAAGCCTTATCAGATCACTTTTAGTTTATCAAAGATGGGAGGAAAAGAGATCTTCTTGATTAAAGGTAGCAATCTAAGAGAACCAGCACAGAGATATTTAACATTTTGCTCACCCTCCACCCCCTTTTTCTCTTATGTGCAGATTTGGTGGCTGGGGCTGGGGTAGGTGTTCTAATTCACCGTGGTTTATCAAAAGTGGAGAGACAATGTTGTTTGGCAGTCTCTGTAGCAAGAGAGGAAGCATCTTTTGTTATTGACATCCTTTCTCTTAGCTCTGCTCTTGCTTTTTGCCAGCTGCTCATTGTCTATACTTGCTTATTTAGTATTCACAAGGGATTTTACAAGTTCTTATCAGTTCGTTGCCACAGCACATCATTTCCTCTTGTCATCGGTACTCCTTAAATTGCTGGGGGGAGGATTTGTATTAGGGCTGGTGAGTGGTAAAACACCATTCATGAGCCAGTTGTTCTGCTCCTCTTCTTTCCGAGGCACTTTGTAGTAAAGGTCACATTTCTAGTGCTTACTCCACCATGTCTTTTCCCCCCTTCTTTTTTTCTGGGGAGAAGCAAACAATTTTTTTTGCCAAAGCTAAAAATATCCAGCTCTTGAAATACTCTTCTTAAAAGATATAAGGAAGTGCAGTATAAAATTAGATACAGCTAAAAAAAGGTTGACCACCTCTCTGGGTGGCTGGAGAAAGTTTGGTTTGTGTTTTTTATTGGGTTTTTCTTTTAATTGTGCTTTGTTTTTTTTATCTACAGTTTCTTCCTAATTTCTTTTACTACTCTCAGAAACGTGGGGTAACTAATTAGAGCTCAAGAAAAAGCAGATGCTTTAGGATTTTTTTCCTCTTTGGAAATAAAGATCCATATGAGAAACTGAGTATTTCCGTGCAGTATTGGCCTTGGAGCTGGTGGTTCCACCCTGCCTCTTCCCTGTTTCTTCAAGGCAAGTTTAGTCTTCTAATGCAGCACCGTGACAGGGATATATTACTGGTTTTAAAGCATATTCCTCAGCCTATCTGCTGAAAGAAAGTAATCAATTTAAGGAATATTAACAGGAACTGTGCTGTCCCTACTGACCATCATCCCTTGATGGTCCCTTTTCCCACTAATCCATAGTGCAAGCTTTGGGGACTGATCGCTTCTTTGGAGTGGGATCATAGTACTTCTGGGATTTGGTTTGAAACAGTCAGGTGCAATGCTAGGGTTGAAGCAGGAAGTCTTTTCATATCTGCCTTTTTGTTTTACCGCAGCCTTTACTTGTTTGCTAATTCCTTGTTAAATTATCTTTTTACTAGAACTAAATTGGAGGAATCGATCATCGTTATTGATGTGAAGGCTTCATCGCTGACATCTCTATGTTCATTTGTCATCCTCCAGGAAATAATACGGCTCATCACTTGCAATAACTGCTTTGTGTATACATTGACATTTATTTGGAAAAAACCAAATAAATAAACACAAAAACCCAACAGACAAAACCCAACAAACTTTTCGAAGACTTGTGTCAAATGACGTCAATGGCCAGTTTGTTCTCCTTTACTAGCCCAGCTGTAAAGCGTCTGTTGGGCTGGAAACAAGGAGATGAAGAGGAAAAATGGGCAGAAAAAGCTGTTGATGCTTTGGTAAAAAAGCTGAAAAAGAAAAAGGGTGCTATGGAAGAACTGGAGAAAGCCTTGAGCAGTCCAGGGCAGCCCAGCAAGTGCGTTACTATCCCGCGCTCCTTGGATGGACGGCTCCAGGTTTCTCACAGGAAGGGCCTTCCCCACGTGATTTACTGCCGTGTGTGGCGCTGGCCGGATCTACAAAGCCACCACGAGCTGAAGCCATTGGATATTTGTGAATTTCCTTTTGGATCCAAACAAAAGGAAGTCTGCATTAATCCATACCACTACAAGAGGGTGGAAAGCCCAGGTATGTTTGAAAATTACTGTCTGAAAAACTGAACCAAATCTTTAGTAACCACTTAACTATGCACTCCATCCTCCTCCTCCTCTGGTATTGTACAACCAATTAAAAATGCTGTATGAGGCACTTTGGGAGAGGAATGTTCAAAGTGTACATTACTGCTGGGCTTTTGGGGAGGTGTGTGGTCCATTCTGTCCTAGCTGTTTTCTTTGGGATTAATCACCTTTTTCCCACAGACCTCTTAAGCCTGCTGCCCTTAAAGTTGGTAGCAAAGTTCGCCTTTGTCATGAAATAGAAAGCAGAGATGTGTTCTTTTCAGGTTCAGTTTCTTTGAGAAACTTGTTTCAAAATCTCAGTTCTTGCAAGGAGGTTGGTGGCTGCCTTTCAGGGGCTTGCTATTTAATCAATGTGTGACATGAACTGAGGAGATGAAAAATAAAAGTAATAAAATTCTAGGGTGGTAGAGTTCCCCACGTGACTTCCAGTTAGGAGACAGCAGAGATGAATAGAACCAAGAGACTTGATCAGTAAGAGGAAGGGATGTGTCAGATGTGTGTCAGGTAAGGAGCCTGCTGTGGGGAAGGTGAAGAGGATTGGGATTGCAGTGGGAGAGATGAAGAATGTTGCTCTGGACAGTGTGGTCAGAAGTTGCTTCCCTTGCTCCCCAAAGTGGTTATAACTCTACTGCGTTGACTGTAGTGCTGAAATGCACCGCTGCAGCACTGGAATTCCCAGACTCCAGCAGTCCTGAAGTTAAAATATATGGTGGTACAGATTTTGTTTCTGTTCAGTGGAAAGGACAACATGTAACTTTATAGTTTGACTGTAGTAATAGAGACGGTATTTCCATTTTCTCTGATTTGCTAACGTATGCATATGTAAGTTTTGCACTTCCGTATCAGTGTTTCAGTATGTGCCTCATGTAGCCTGGTTTGGTTTATTTTTTTTTTTAAAAAGTCATCTTTGAGTTGTGTGAAATATGTGTGGTTTTGTGATTCTTACAAGAGTAAAGTTTGAATTTTCCATCAAGCATGATGTAAAAAAATAAAGGAGAGAGGATGGGGTAAAGGCATGCCAGATTAATCCCCTGCTCCTCTTTCCACTCCAGCTAGAGCTGAAGTTATCAGGATGAACAGAATAGCACATTATTTATATCTCTCACCTTATATCTCAGGTTTTAATCTAAATGTATCTGGATTTTGTTTGTTTTTTGCAGTTCTACCTCCAGTGTTAGTGCCTAGACATAGTGAATTCAACCCCCAGCACAGTCTGCTAGTTCAGTTCAGGAACCTCAGCCACAACGAGCCCCACATGCCACACAACGCGACATTTCCGGACTCCTTCCAGCAGCCCAACAGCACTCCCTTCTCCATCTCTCCAAACAGCCCCTACCCCCCTTCTCCAGCCAGCAGCACTTACCCCAGCTCCCCAGCCAGCTCTGGGCCATCCAGTCCCTTTCAGCTGCCAGGTGAGTACAGCCTGAATGGCTGTTTAATAAAAATCATTGAAATGTCACGTGTTGTTGTCACCCATGACCTCAGGAATTGGTGGTATTTGCTATAAATGTTTTTTTCTTTTGCATTTTATGGGATTTTCTTTCTAGTTTTGTTACTGGTCAGAGTTAATTGTTACAGTTTTACTTTTCCAACTGTTCTTTGTTTTTCCAAGTTTCCAATCTTGTTATTGGTCCCGTAGGTAAAATTTCAGCCGTCGAAGGAGTTTACAGTAAAGAGAGCTGGCTGTGTTCAGATTTCTTTGAAAATGAAGCCAAATTTTTTTAAATCTTGTTGGGGCATATTTTTGTATGTTTACAACTGTAGAATGTATAAATAAGTACTCTAAATTTTTGAAGTTTATTCTTTTTTTTTTTTTTCATGTCCGTAGCTGATACTCCACCTCCTGCATATATGCCCCCTGATGAACAAATGGGGCAGGATAATTCACAGTCTATGGACACAAGCAATACAATGATCCCTCAAATCATGCCAAATATATCTACCAGAGGTAAGTTGTATAGTCTGGTATAAAATTTCATAGTTTGACTTCTTGCAACTCATGGCCAGACTGAATGGTAACTTCACATGGGCAAGTAAATCTTGCTGGTAGGTGGAAGGAGTCCTCCTAGGCAAACTGGGGCTGTAAGAGACATAATTGAGAAATAAACTTGCCTTGCTCATTTTTATCTTCATCTTTTACTTTTAAAGCCTCAGGTGCATAATGTGGCTTACAGTGAGCTGAACTTTTCTCATTTCTTTTCTGCTACCTTTGCCTGTTGCTGGAATATCATTTGTACAAAGGCTCTGAAAATTGAGTCCCAAAATACCAGTTATAACAGATTTTTTAAAAGTGGGCAGAAGAGTTATGTTTTACCTGCTATCACATAGTCTTTTTTTTGTGTGTGTGTGTGACGTTGTTTTTGTTCAATATCAGGTTTAAATTGGAAAATAATCATAAAATCAACAGGCCAGCTAAAATGCACAAAGGTCAAAATCATTAAGATTATCATCAGGACACTTCTTGCTCATCATAATTGTTTACTCAGATTTTACTTAGCTGTTGGTGTTTTGGAAGGTCTGTTTGACAGTTGTAGCTTTAATATTTTAACACTTATGTAAACTGTTACTTCCACTTGCTTTTCAGATGTTCAGCCCGTTGCCTATGAAGAACCCAAACACTGGTGTTCCATTGTGTATTATGAGTTAAATAACCGTGTTGGGGAGGCTTTCCATGCATCTTCCACAAGTGTCTTGGTAGATGGGTTTACAGATCCCTCCAATAACAAGAACAGGTTCTGCTTAGGTTTGCTCTCCAATGTGAATCGCAACTCAACGATCGAGAACACTCGGCGGCACATTGGCAAAGGTAAAACTGAGTTGTCTTATGAGTGAGAAACCAAGTCCTTCGTTTTATTTCAGCTTCTCTATACTGCAACAGTGATTATTCTCAGATGAGAATGCTAGAGGTAATCTGAGATGTGATACATTATCTACCTCTCCAGTATCAGAAGACAACTTAGTTAGGCATGGTTTGATTCTAATTAGTCAGGAATTGCATGCATTTTTCTTTGTCACTAATTAAAAAGACTAAATGTTACCCATTCCTTACCAAACTAGATTGCCATGGGGGCTTGCTCGTCAGGGTAAATGTAGTGGTCTGTGTTTCAGCACCAAGAAACATTACAGGATATGCCATGATACTCTACATTATATCTACTCAAAGCAAATTCTCCATACACCTTTACAGTATGCCAGAGATTTTTTGTTTTGTTTTGTTGTTGTAAGGTATTAACTTCTGTCTACAGTATGTTCAAATGTCTTGGTGAGTTGGTAGCAGGACTTTGAAGTGCTAATGCAACACTGCAAGGGCTCATTTGTCTAAGTGAATCCATGGGGCGTGGATGTGTGTGGGAGGGATTCCTGGAGACAGCAGGTTTTGCAAGATCTTCTAGTTTTCCTCTACTGTTTTGGTTGATAGTACATAGAGATGCACAGTTTTCATCTTTGATGGAATGTTGCCTGGATTATCTTAAATTGTAGAACATTTCTTCTGAATATATATATTTTTTGTGATTAACTCAGTCCTGAGAAGAGACCCCTGTTTCTGTTGCACATGTTTAGAAGCCTTTTTACCACCTAAGAGCATTTGGTAAAGTTGATCTTGTGTTTTGATTGAAAATTCACCCTGTCCCATAAGATTCTTTTAATTGTAAACTGTATAAATATGACAAAATTTTGCAGATAATTTGGAGACCAGAAGTTCTATTTGTGTCTGTTGGAAACTTGGCTCTGCCATGGAGTTTTCAAAAAAAATTTAAAATAATACTGTAAAGGGAAACAAATGATTTGTGGGGCATGGGTGGTTTGTCAGGTTCTTTTGTTTTGGCTCACCCCTTTTAGTGGTATTGGCAGAGAAATCTTGTGCATCTGCCTAAGGTCAGAAGTGTAACCAGGACCCATCATCATACTGTAGAATAGTAATGAGCTTTAAAATGTCTGCATCTCTCATAGTAATTATTGAACTTAAACTTTGCTTTATGGTAACTGTTCTGACAACAGTTAAGGTTGTTTCGGGATAAAATACTGTTTATTTATGGCTTTTACTTAAAAGGTTTTGAGATTTTGCCTCCTTAGAACCACTCAATCCTATGTGTTAAGGTTTTTACTGTAGCTGGCAAGTGGTAGTCACTGTCTTTTTAAATAAATAGGGTCATGTAGTGAAAATGCAGTCTTGCTCACCTCAGATTCTCTGCCAGCTGCTTGTAGCTGCTGAAGCCAACAGTTCCTCTGTAACCTCCATCCTGCCCTAGTCCCAAGTGGGCCTAGCAATGTTCACAACAGTGGCTGCTGTCTAAAAGATTAACTTGCATCTGTTGACTTGCTGCAGCCTCCTCTGGCACGTCACAGGATAGTCCACAGTGGATGCTCAGGGTGTTGCAGAGAAGAATTAAACAGAGCTGTATCCCAACCATGTAAAACTGGGGTAGGGAAGCAAGGCAGGTGTGTCTGAAGCAGCAGTGAGCACCTGAGTTTGGGTGCTGAAGGGATGGGCAGCTTTTAAATATTTATTTTTAGTCAGTAATAATGTTGTACAGACTTCAAAACATGTGCGTAGCTGAATGCAGACAGATGTGATACATCTAGGGGCTTTGTTGATGTTAAGGTTTGTAAACCCTGATGGTAATTAAGTGGAGCAACTAGTTGGACTTACCTATCCTTTGGCTTGATAAAACGTGTTGAAAATCAGAGGAGACTGTGGATATACTTTCTCATTCATGTCCATCACTGACCCTTCCCCCAGGACACACCAATTTCTGTCCTACTTGCATAGGCAGAAGCTGCCAGGTGTATAAAACTGGAGTTTTAAAATCCACATAAATTCTCTAGAAAAATAGCTTGAAATAACAGTTGAAATATGGCAGTAATTTTTTCATTTTATTCTGTACTTGATCAGAGAAGGACATCTAGTGGCTGGTGTATCATGAGTCAGCTGTGTTAAAATGAGTGTGTTATAGTGAAAGCAAAATCTTTTCAGAAATTTACCTTTTTTCTTCCCAATACAATAGAATTTATGCTAACTACCTCAAAATCAGAGACAACAAAGTAATTTGAAATGTTCTTATCTTCGTTTTCAAGGAGTTCATCTCTACTATGTCGGTGGAGAAGTCTATGCTGAGTGTTTAAGTGATAGCAGCATATTTGTACAGAGCAGGAACTGCAACTACCACCATGGCTTTCATCCCACAACTGTATGCAAGATTCCCAGTGGATGCAGTCTGAAAATTTTTAACAATCAGGAGTTTGCTCAGCTTTTAGCTCAGTCTGTCAATCATGGATTTGAAGCAGTATATGAGCTCACCAAAATGTGCACCATTCGAATGAGTTTTGTAAAGGTAAATTATTCTGAGAGTATTTCAGTTTATTGTGGGTTTGGGTATTTAGCAGTAATTTCATTGGCACTGTAGCAAAGCTGTTCTGGCCTGATGTTCTTTTCTATTATAAGTATATTTAAAGCGATTAACTGAGGGAGAAGGAAATCAGTGCAAGACAGGAAAAGCACAGATTGCTGTATTGAATGTTGGCTGTGTATTCAGTTACTTTAGTATTCAGGACAGGAATTTATACATTATGGTTGCTGTAATTTTGTTAAAGGAGATTTAAGTTCATGGTCTAAATTTCAAGGAGTAAAGTAAATAACAAGTCCACTAAAAGAACATGAGTAGAAAAGAGCGTAATTACTGAAGAAAATTTTCAGCTTCTTCAAACTGATTATTAGTTTAAAAATATCCCTGGTTATGGAAAAAAGACATTATTTGAGTTTCTGAAGCCAAGCTGTGCTGTTATTCTCACAGGAACGTTTCCTGAGCATTGTTTAATCAAGATGTTGTCTGTCTCAGGTGTAGCATGGAGTCCAAACTTGGGCTTTCCAGGTGTTTTGTTTGCATCTTGTCCAAAAGATGTTGGTTTTGTCAGTTATGACAAATACTGCTCAGCTTGGGAGTGTGGAGGAGAGGGAGCAGGATGTTGAAATAGAAGAGAGATGTGGCCATGGCCAGGAGTCACCCTCAGGTGAGCAGAGAGCTCCACAGGAGGCTGTAGCAGGCAAGACTTGATTGAGGCTTCCAGCTGCAGCTTCCCTCCTGCTCCTTCCCAGCCTCGGGTTTGTTCCTTTAGATCAGTCTGGCTAGACTGTGAGTTACCTTCAGATAAGTATCCTGACATCATGATTTCCTGCTTCTTGTTAGTAGTTATTTGAAAAGACAAGCATGCTTTCAAATTGATCAGTACCATTTTGTTCATTTCTAGGGCTGGGGAGCGGAGTATCACCGGCAGGATGTCACGAGCACCCCGTGCTGGATAGAAATTCATCTTCATGGGCCCCTCCAGTGGCTGGATAAAGTACTTACACAAATGGGTTCTCCTCTTAATCCCATCTCATCTGTTTCATAGTGCTGAAATTCCATCTTCAGCCTTATTTTTAGCGAACTTATTCTAATTCTAGAGAAACTTCCAGTGGATACTGTGAGCTATATGGAGAATGGATCTTATGATTTAAATTTTTTTTTAGATCCCTTTGTGACCAATTCCATTGTGTATAGCTAATCAGTTTTACATTTCAAATTGTTCTTGTGATGCTTAAGTGACAGTTGAGCCCTAAGGGAAAAAATATTCTATTGAAAAATTCAGAACACTTTTCCCCTTCTTCCCCTTAAAACTTAAACAGACAAATGTCTTAACTGGAAAATCTTTTTGTCCTGTAGAGACAAGAATTAATGAAGACTGACTTCAGAAAATAAATACATATCATAATTTGGGATTTTTTTAATGTGTATGAAATGGTTTGAACATGTGCAGCTCCAGCTTGCAAGCTATATTTTTAGCATAGTGTTTTAACATCTTAAGGCTGACATCTATCATAAGCAAAATTAGACTTTGTTATGGCTAATTTGCCTCAGATTGAACAATGTGATTTTTTTAAGTGTACACATAAAATATACTTTTTACAAATATTGGAGTGGTGTAAAAACACTTGTATTTTCTATTGGAAAATGCTGTCATAAACATGTTGTATATTAATGCAGAATGTTCTTAGCCTTTTCCCACTTTGGTTTTGTAATATCTCTTTTAACCACCATTTAAAGTAGTAATTGATGCAAGGTAAACATCCTGCACGTTTCTGGAGTAGTGATTCTTGTTTTGCTTTGGTTTACACTCATGCCGTTTGGATTTGGTTGCCAAGGCTATTTCTTTTTAGGTACCTTTCTCTATTTTAACATAAACACTACTATTTGTAAATGGCAATGCTTACTACTTTTTGGAAGGAATAAGTTTTTTATTTTCTTTTTGGTGTTCTAGCTGTTTATTTTACCTGTCTGGAATTGATCTGTGTTAGGCCTTTTTAGTCTCTCAGTAGACATTATGCAGTATTAGTGATTACTCTGTATTTAATTCACTTTCAAGTATGAGTTTGAGTCTCTTTAAAGACTGTGAGTGGCTTAGCAAATGAAAAATGAATGCAGAAGCTTTTACTTCCAGATAATGTAATTTAATTCAGACCTGTTGGTAATGACCAAAAGTAATCACTTCTTTGTAGCCTGCATGAAACAATGCTTTTGATCCTGTCCCTGATGGCAGGGGTTCAATCAGGAGACTTTTAACTGTGGTTGGCATCTTTATGGGATTGAAGGATTGTGTTAATATGATGATGGAATTTTTCTCTCACATCCAATGAATCACAGAATGTTAAGGGTTGGAAGGGACCGTAAAGATCTCCCAGTTCCAATCCCCCTTTCCACGCAGGGCAGGGACACCTCCCACCAGACCAGGTTGCTCCAGCCTGGCTTTGAACACTACCAGGGTTGGGGGGTCCAGAGCCTCTCTGGACAGCCTGTGCCAGTGCCTTACCAGCCTCACAGTAAAGAATTTCTTCTGTATGTCTAAGCTAAATTTGCCCTCTCTCAATTTGAACCTGTTACTCCTTGTCCTGTCACTGCAGTTCCAGACAAAGAGTCCCTCTCCAGCTTCCCTGTAGCCCCTTCAGATACTGGAAGGTTCCCATGAGGTCTCCACTCAACCTTCCTTCTCCAGACTGAGCAGCCTCAGCATTTTCAGCCTCTCTGCAGGGAGGTGCTCCAGTCCTCCTGCAGAGCTGTGACCTCTGCCTTGCTCCAGCAGTTCATGTGCTTACACTGGGGGCCCAGAGCTGTGCTCAGCCCTGCAGGTGGGGTCTCACAGGAGCAGAGCAGAGGGGCAGTGCCCTCCCTGGCCCTGCTGCCCACCTTCCTTGGGATGCAGCCCCTGCAGGATTCCCTTGGCCTTCTGGGCTGGGAGTGCTCAGTGCCAGTTCATGGGGAGCTTTTCATCAACCATCACCCCCAAGTCTTCCTCTGAGGGTAGGGCTGCTCTCAGTCCCTTCTCTGCCCAACCTGTAGGTGTGTCTGGGATTGCTGGGACCCAGGTGTAGGACCCTGCACTTGGATTTGTTGAACCTCATGATGTTTCCATTTGGCAAAGTAGAGAATTCAAACACTGTACTAAACACTAAAATCAATTACATAAACATATGCATATTTCTGTCCTTTATATCATAAAAAAGAGGCTGAAAGAAACTTGTTAAGAGAATTAGAAGTGCATTATGTACAAAATTTTGCATGCAGAAAGACCCTATTATATTTTTTAACCTCACCTTGCTTTTTTCTCTTTCCTGAACACCTCTTCAGAAAAGGGTTCAGTGTTTGGAGGAGAGGCTGAAAACTAATATGCAAATACTTATTAAAAGATGTGTTGCAGTTAATTACTGCAATCCTAAGAAAATTATTTTTTAAACAAGTTCTTGTGTCTTCTGTTGAATGACAGTTTCTCGTCAAATGTGGAAATCGTGCATCGTATGGTACCTAAGTTACAAATTATCTTAAAGGATTACAGTTGTTTACGTGTCATTAAAATGTTTTTTATGAATTGCCTTAAAGGAATAAACTGTAACACTTCTGCAGAACCCTAATGTTCTCTTGTACAGGAATTTCTGTATTACTGTTTTGGTTTTTTTGTGTATTGTTTTGTTTTTTTAAACAGTTTCTCAAGTATGTTTGAAAACACGAGTGCATCTTCAGTGTAGAAGGGGAGTAACATTATTTGCCACTTAGCTTTGGTTTCTTCCCTTTCATTCTTTGGAGCTGCAACCCACAGACAGTTCTTTTGATTGCATAAGGTGCCAAGTCAGTTGGCCACAGGATCCATCTTCTATTTTCTTCTTGGGGCCTGACATTTGTCAAGTTGCTGAATATGTATATTTAACACTACAGAATATTATATTTCTTGACTAGCTTATGTAATAAACAACATGGCACATTGAATTAAGGAAAGATTGCAATTATAGGTACAAGATTTTACTTTATCCAAAATGTTTTTCACCTGGCTTCATCTCTGTTCCCTTGTATGCTTATGTGTGGCCAACTGAATGACTCAAGAATGGGTGCTGCAGTGGGTGTTGTGAGCCAGAGCTGGTGTTTAGTGCTAGTAATGTGGTTAGATTGGCTACCCATGCACTGAACCATAATTTCTGCAATAATATCCAGTTAACCCACTTCTGATGCTGTCATTAAGTACTGAAGTGCTCTGGCATTTTTCTGCTTGTGTACATATTCTGGAACTGTAACAGCTGCAGTGCTGGGATATCCTTGTGACTGCTGGTTTTGGCAGGGCAGTCTTGCAGGAGCAAACCCAGTCAGATTTGTCTGCCTTCTGCTTTTCTGTTCCTTCCTAGTAGGGCTTTTTGGGAGCTTTCTGGTTAGCAGATTATGTGTGCTGCTGGTTCATGGTGTTGCTAATCCTGTTTTGTTCATCTGTGCTGCTGACACAAAATTCAGATACAGGTGCATAGATAGATTGGATAGAAAGTTGTTTGGTGCCAACAATGTGTGAGGTGTCAGGAGAGCAGGGAGTGCTGCTCCTGGTACAGCACATTGTGCAGAAATCACCCTTGGTCTAGAAAGAGGGATGGGGAAATTGGTGTGGTAGTGGCAGATGGAGCCTTTCGAGTGTAGCCCAGCTTAGAGTGAATGTTACTCCTCAGTAGAAACTGATTTGGCTTCTGTCACATATTTTCTTCTTTCTGGGCATCTTTGTGCTTTGCACCAGCCCCAGCACTGATTGACAGCTTTGGCAAGACCAGGAGAGAGCCTGGAGCAGGCTTATCCTGGAGGCTTTCCTGGGGGAGCTTTTATAGTCCCTGGGATCAGACAGCAGCTTGGCTCTGTCTCCTTCCACAGCTGGGCCATGCTGGCAGTCAGGCAGTGCCTGGTGTATCACACCCATGAAGGGCTGACACTGGGTTATAGAATCCACAGGACCAAAATAAAACCTAGCATGACTATGAGAGACAAATCTGACAGAACAGCCCATCAGGCAAAGGAATGATGAAACAGCCCAGGTGTTACAACTCGGGATAGAATTGTTTAAAATGTTGGAATTCTTTTAGTTTTGCTTGAAGCAATGATTATTTTTCCCCACAGTATTACAATGTGAAAGTTTCAATTCTTGGGTGTAAGATTAACTTGGATTCTTGCAGTATAACTCTAGAGGACATTAAAATGTGTCAGGCTTCCTCACTAGTCTGAAATAGTAACTTTTTCATATTTGATATTGTTTTACTTGCTCAAAGTGTTGCTGATGATGGTTTCTGGAAAAGCAAGCAAACAAAACCAAAAATGAAACCAAACAATTTTCTAAATGTTTTGCTTCAAATGGCAAGCATGTGACTAACTTTCTTCTGTAGTTGTGAAGTTTCTGTTGAGGAGAGTTTCCCATTCTGAATTCAAATTAATAGACCAAACCATCAGATTACTACATAATGTTGCTTTCTTGTGCTGCTCCATAAACCTGCTTCTGTGTTTGTTGCAAGCATAACCTTTATGCTTTTGTTTACATTGTAGGAAACACAGTTCTAGCAATGAGGTTTTTTCATTTAACTCTAAACATCTTTCTATTTTGTTAATTTTAAAATTACTAGGTTTTGCTATGTTATGTTTTTAAAGATATTTTTTGCATACTGCTGCTCATATTTCAATAAACAAAACAAAACCCCACAGATTCTTCTGATTTCCTTTATCTGTAACTCTGTGTCTCAAGTATTTGTGTACAAAGGTTAATTTATCATGTGTAACTTGCTGATGTCTCTCCATGTCCATATTCCTCCTCACACAAAGGTGATCCTGTCATTTAAAAAATACTTTTCTGTAGCTCTTTGGTAATGTAAAAGCTGCTGTGCTCTCAGAAGCAGAGACTTAAGTAATTTCATAAATTTATTTTAAAGAGTTTATTTTTTTTTGTTGAATACAGCCAGCCAAAGGGGTATCATTTTGCTTGTACTTACAGAAATACTTCAGTTGGTAGTACAAAAAATTGTTTATCCGTGAGACTTCAGCAATCTGATGACTGTTGGGGGTGGTTGGGGGTTTTTTTACCACTGCAGCCAGCCATAACATTTTGAAACAGCTCATTGTATCTGTGTTGAGCTTTGAACTGCTGACCAACAGCCTTTCAGTGAGTTTAAGGCTGCTCAGGTATCTCTTGTAACTCAGTACTGCTGCAATAAAATGTACATTTAGAAGGTAGTGAACTGTATATTAGCTTATTTTTGAAGATTGAGGGGAAGAAAACTTTTCCCTTGTTTACCAAGATACTGCAGAAATAGAGGTTGAAAAGTGGTGTGCATATATTAAATCTTTTTTTGGCAGGATGAGTACGAAACCACTGAATCCCAATTCCACAATGACAAATGATTTCTTCAGTATAAAACTGAAATGAAAATGTTACAACTTTTATCTTGTCTGGGCTTCCTGCTTTGGGATTTAGTTTTACCAGCAGACGGCCACCTGCAGTAATACTCTGAAATTCTGTCATTTTCTCAATAATAAGAGCTTTTTTCCTCTGAATGAGAATCCAACCACTCAGGTAAAAATTGATTTTTTTAATTGAACTCTTGATACTGTACTCTTTTCATGAGTTTGCTTGCAAAACAATGATTGCCATGAAAATCCCCAGAAGATTTACTGTGATAGTATTACACAGATTATACAGCCTAATTTGTGAGCAAGATCTCAGATGATGTTTCAGTGGCTTACTGGCTTTCCAGAAGCTTTATGTGGATTTTTATTAATAGTTTTTTTTAAAAAGCAAGCAAACAAAATACTTGATTATTAAAAGTTGTAAATAATGTAGAAATGAAGAGGGCTTTTTTTTCGTCTTACTGGTCTTTATGGGGAAATTGGAGGTACCGTAACAACTCTGGGAGTAGGTAGCCAAAGAACCACTCAAATTCTTTATTCATGGGATTTTTACAGACAGAAAAAAAGCTTTGGGTGGAACACCCCTCTTCCACCCCCTCTCCAACCTACACTGTGTGTTAAGTAAGTCAGAGGCTGCTTCTGTTCACTGCTACGTGAAAAGCAAATACCTCACTGTCATTTAAAGTAATTAAACATTGGGTGTTCCATACCCTGTGACAGGAGAGATCTTTCTTGTCCTGGAGTGCAGAGCAGCTTTCTGCCAGCTCAGTGAGTTTCATGTTTAATTCCTGAACTCTCTGTTGGTGTTTGATTTGCCCGTGCTCTGCTGGAGGGAGCAGCAGGACAGAAGCAGTGGGCAGCACATCCAGATGTGTCACAGCTCTGTCACTGTCACCCCCATCCAGCTCGGGCAGGAGTTGGTTTGGCTGTCACCAAAGGGATGCTCTGAGTTAGCAGAGACTGAGCTGCTCACTGCTGGGGGCTTTGCACAGACAGGGACCATGGCACAGAAATGTTCCTGCTGCAGGTGATGGGGGACAGCCAGGGCAAGGTAAAACTCCCACAAAGACCAAGTGACAGGTGGTATTTGTACACACCAGCAGATTAATGTGAAATCTATTTTTTTCAGACTTAGGTCTTGAAAATAAGCTTCCAACTTGTGTTCAGAAATAGGTGTACTTAGATGGCATTCCTCCCCCCCCTCCCCCAAAGGCAAATGCTGTAAAAGTACTTCACTCCCATGGAGATGTGAGGTGAGGGGGTTGAAGGGTGATGTTCTGGGGCATACAAGCTGTTGGGTCATCTCCAGCCATTCTGTGTTCCAGCTTCTTGCAGGGCTCCTTTTTTCCATGAGGCATTGGAAAAAAAACCCCACACCTTTTAAATTAGCAGCTTTTCTGTTCTAAGGCCAGTTTTATTTTGTTGTTTATAATTTTTTTTCCCCATTCTCTTTCTGTGCAATAATGTTCTTGTTTGCAATAACAGAATTTATTTACAGGACTAAATTATAAGTGCTGTGTAACCCAGTCACTCTTGCAAATCCTGATTTTCTGAAGTCTCTTAGAGAAACTACTGATGGCAAACTCGGGAGCCACTTGAGACAGCTTTGAGCTGTGTGTGTGACTTTGACTATAGACACAAAACTGACAAAATGGGCTCTCTTCTACAAGAGCCAAATGGAGACTATTTTTTCTGAGATTTCAGGTCTCTGGTGAGCAATGTCACTAAAATATTTTAATAGAAGGAATTCTTAAATTTCCTCTGAGAAATTAAGGTAAATACAGTATACTAAAAGTGCAAATTTAGGAGTGACCAGGTTGTGGCCTTTAATAGAATTCACCAGTGGTGCCCTATGCAGATGCTCAGCCCTGCAGTGAAGAATTTGATGATACCAGGAGGGCAAGAAGAGGAAAACAACCTTGAAAAGATGTGACTGTGTACCTTGTTGCCTGGGAGACTTTCTGTATGGATTTAGAGCAAACTTCTCTACTTATACATGTAGTTTCTGGAAGAAAGAACCTCCTAAACACAAATGTGCTGTGAGCACAATCCAGGTCTCTCTTCCTTTCACCATCTTAGTTTGATATATCATCTGTTGTTCTAAATGTTTCAAATATTGGGTAGGTAAAGCTCCTGGCCCTCAAAATGTGTAGGAGAGCAAGGACCAGGGCGGAGCAGTGTTCAGTGGGGACTCTGCCTTGGCAGAGCTGAGCTGAACCCTTTGATGTGCTGAGTCAGGTCTGGCCATGCTCTGCTGTGTGGGAGTGGGTCACCAGGAAATCAGGGCTTGAACCTGCTAGAAGAAGTCTCCTTAAAGCAAGTGAGTTACCAATTGCAGTGGCTCCAGTGGTTTGGTAGAGGTTTGGAGAGCGTGACCATGCAACACAGCCTTGCCATGCAGCACTGGCTTAGTTGCCAGGCTGACAGCCCAGACTGACATGGAATCTTTAGCTCTTAGGATTTATTCTTTTCCTTTTGTCTTGCTGTGCAGTTTGACTGACTTGTGAGTCCTACAGGTGAGCTCTTTCCAGGCAGAAGTGGCCATGGCCATGTGGCATGGAGTATAGAAAACCCTCAGCTCCTGATTTTGTTAGGGAAAAGAGAAGTGCAGGAGGACAAATGCTCATGGGGAAGGACACCCACAGCAGGAAATGTGAGAATAAAGATGGGTCCTGCTGGGGCCCCAAAATGTTAACAAACCCAATATTCAGGCAGAGCAGTGGGATGAGTGAGCTCCCAGTTGGGAATGCTCTCACAGAGGAGCACAGAGCTGGTGGTTTCTCCTTGGTTACTCAGTGCAGTGCTGTGGCAAACTCCCATGGGCACTGCCTGTGCATTCAAAACCATCCACAACTAAGAGGGTGAAGCCAGCAGAATGAAATACCACAACAACAACAACAACAACAACAACAATAATAATAATAATAATAATAATCCATTGAAAGGGTGGCATCAGCTTCAAAGTGTCTCTCTGCTTCCAGGTAGAAGTGATGAGTTGTTTCCCTGGCCAAGAGGGAGAGTTAGAACCTTTAACACACAGGTCCTGATGCAGCAGGGCCCTTAGCCATGGAGGTGAAGTGTATGGATGCTCCTCAGAGTGTTACAGGAGCTCCTCATCTTTTGAAAGCAAAGCCTGTAATATTAAGAATTTCTCTGAATGGGGACCACTCTGCTTCTCCCAGCCTCGTGCCTCAGATTCCTGGTGTTTCACTCATCTCTCGTGTTGCAGTGTATTGACCTCCAGTCTGCCTTGAGGAAAAGCCACCAGGAGAGGGGAGGCTGCTGCAGGGCTGTGCTCAGAGGCTCTTTTAAAAGGCACAGTGAAAAAAGGGGATTTGGTAAAAAACACAGGGAATGCTGTGTTTGTGTCAGGGGCAGGGCTGTGACTGGCAGAGAGTGAGGGAAAGGGATGGAGAATCCATGTGGGACCCCACATGTGTTGTACATCTAATAAAAGAATTCCAGCAAGTCAAGCAATGCCTGTCAGCCCCTCCTTGGTGTGCTTGTGGTTGGAAAGTGGACTTTTTTGGTCAGCTTGAATTCTGAGCCTGCTGAAACAGAATGTGTTCTGCACATATGTTTCATACTTTGGCTAAAATTGTGGTGGTGCCCCATCCCTGGAAATGCTCAAAGCCAGACTGGAAGGGGCTTGGAGCAACCTGGCATTGGAAAATGACCCTGCCCATGGCAGGGGGGTTGGTATTGCATGATCTTTAAGGTCCTTTCCAACCCAAAATGTTCTGAGATTCTATGATTCTGAATATCATTAATAAAGCTTTCTTCTGCAATAGAAATTATCCTGGATATTGATGAGAGCAACAAAGGGCATGGATAAAAGCATTCCCAGAAAATCAGTTAATGCTCTCAGCCTGACAGGTTCTTCTGTAGTATCACTCCAACCAGGCTGTGGAGAAAAATAGGATTATTCTGGAGCTATTCTTGAATGTTTAAATAAAGACTGCAAAGCAATGTGTGCTGTCTCAGGTTCTGAGGCTTTTGCCAGCAGAAATTCTTAGACCAAACTCATTATGGCTGGTAGCTGAAAACAAGCTGTCATTACTTAAAAATAAATGAGAAATGCCTGATTTGATAAAACCTGATTTATTCAAAACGGGCTGAGAGAAATACACTTGCATTTATTGTTGTTTTCTGCATTAGGGTAACTACTTGGAATTACATCAGTTAAATTTGGTTCAGAGGAAATATTGGCCACATACCAAGGAATAAAATATTGAAATCTGTTATGGAATAATTTAGCTTATTTGAGCAAAATAAAACATGGTAACAAAGACAATGACATGGAAGTGTTACCAACTGTGCAATTTTTGCGTTAAAAAAGAAAAAGCTTGCAAACAGACTTCCATATATACACATTTTGTCTGTGTTCTCGAGTGCAAGCCTGTGTGTGTGTGTAATTGCATTGTAAAATATTCTCATTTGAACGAAATAAGTTATGCACACATATATACACACAGCTCCTCTGGTGTACTCTGCAGGTCAAGAACAGAGTTAGGAGCAGCATCTGACACCACTTTGAACCCATTTCAGATGATCCAAAACCCAAAACTACAGCAAAAATAGGATTTAGGACTGGGTTTCTGGATAGCTGCAATTCTCCTGTATGCTGAACCATTTAATTAAAATTAAAAAAAAAAAAAAAAGAAGAAAGAAAGAAAGAAAGAAAAGCCTTTTGCTCACTGTTTATGGGAATTATGGACACTCTTCCCAGGTTCATACAGCTTGTTCTGGAATTGTGCTGTAACTGCAAGTTTACAAGAAATCAGCATCTACAAAATAGCTTGTCAGCTACCAGTGTTAGGCAGAAGCTTTCTTTTGTTCTGATTTTATAACCAAATCAGATAGTTAGTAATTTGAAATGGTGGGGGTTGCCAGTGACCAGTGTTGAATCCAACTGTTGCCATATTGATAATTTATGCTTCTAATTGGGCTAGGTTTAGATGAAGAGCAAGGAGTGGGGATTCTGTGCAGTAAAGCTACTATTCCTATAAAGCTGTATTTTATGGCTTTCAGAACTTACCCACTTTGTGTATCAAACTTGGACAACTCTGCTCACACCTTTCATTAGTTTGCATAATATTAAATATATTCATTTTCTTTCCCCACTTCTCCCCATCTTAATTATTTTGGTTTCATGCTGTGGCAAATAATTTCCTTTGCAGCTTATGAAAGTTGAAAATAAATTCCTTCGGTAATAAGTGTTTCACATAAGTAGTAACTTAAGACTTGATCGATGATGCATTCAAACATCAAAAACGCCCTTAACAGAATGACAATCAAAAGCCTAAATAAACATTTTTCATTTTCTCCTCCTGCCTGGCAGGCCTCCCACAGAATCACCATGCAATTCCAGCAGCAGTTGGGAGAAACGGGTCTGGAAAGTAAACTCATCTCAGTGTGGAGCTGTTAGGTAAATACACTGGTTTTTTAACATTTGATGCTTGGTTTCATAAACAAGGGGGAACAAGCTCCCCCAGATGCCCAAATCAGAGATTGTTGTTAATACAATTATCCTTGTATGGACACTGAATGGGTGGATGATGACATTTGCATACACACAGAGCTTAATCTGGAATCACGGGGCAATTTTTTGCAAAAACCGTATAAATTTGCTAAAGCATTCTCTTCAGTTCATAACAGAGCTCTTTATTTACAGCTACTCAGATTGGCATACAGCATAATTTTGAGCAATCTCCTGCTGCCTGCTACTCTAAAGGGGATCACATCCATGCACTGGCACATGGCACTAACTCCTTATTGCAGAGGGGTTCTGGTGCCTGCTGCTGCAGGAATGAGAAGTGTCAGACAGCTTGTGTCCTCCACGGGTTCCTCGCCTCCCTGAGCGATCTGTCGTAAGGAAGAGTAGCAAAAAAAGAATTTTTCAGCTGGCAGTTTATGAAGAACACAATGAATGTCACAGTCAAGAACAGAAAGAAAAACAGAATGATGTAAGTCACCAGGTCTGGCTTATTTATTTCCCCTTCTTTTAACACCCTGGCTGTCGACATGTAAAGAGCAGAGGAGCTCACGGGTCTCGGAGTGCTGCTCAGGTAGGGTGTGTTGGTCTGAATCATTAGGTGGGCTTCAGTGGCACTGGTTGAATTAAGCAGTTCACTATACATGTTCTTGCTTAAATGTCTTCCACAGCAGAAGTAAAACAGGAGGGCAAACGCAGTCAGTCTTTGGCATAGGAAAGAAATAATGTTCCTGCTTGTGAGAGGATGCAACCCAGCCGCATGTTGCCTAAAACAAATTAATTCACTTGCATGGCTCAGTGACTTTCTTTCAAATCTTCTTGGCTCATATTTACAGCATTTACCCACAAATATTAGTCAAAAATGAGACAGGTACCTCGTGTCCTGGCCCTTGTTCCCCCAGCACGCCTCGTTTGGGGAAGTGCGCTGGCTCATCTGCTGGTCAGCCGGGATGTGCGGGGAGCTCCGGGATGTGCTGGGAGCTCCGGGATGTGCGGGGAGCTCCGGGATGTGCGGGGAGCTCCACCTGCATGGGCTGAGTGAGGACCAGCCTGTTCCAGCGCCGGTGCTGGCACCAGGCAGGAGCAGCCACGGCGGGGCTGGCAGCGCTCACTGCCCGCGGAGGGGAGGCACGGCGGCTCTCGGGCTGCTTTTCACAAGTGGGATGCGCATAAATCCGGGGTTAAACGGCATCTGCGTGGAGAGGCAGCTGCTGCCTTGAGATCCTGCTGGATTTGCCGTCGCGGTTCTGTGCCTCGGGAGGCTCCGTGCTGCTGAAATCCTGGTGCTGGGAAGCATTAGTTGACTCTTAATCCCAGTTAACGGCGCTCTGTGGAGCCGGTGTTAAGAGGCTGAGATTTCTGCTTGAGCTTTCCAGGCACTCCTTTCACTGCTTTGAGAAAAATAAATAAATAAAAAAAAAATTTAGAAATAGCGATGTCCCTTTGTTCAAGAAAGAAACACCAAAAAAGCTTCCCTGGGAATGGGGAGGGTGAGTTCTTTGGGAATCTCCTCTCTGCGCTGGGCTCAGCCGAGCTGGGGCTGGGGCTGGGCAGGGTCTGTCGGAGCCGGCTTTGCCCCCGAGCGCAGCTCCGTGGGAAGGGCAGAGCCGCGTGGTGCTGCCCACCAGCCCCGCAGCCCGCCGAGCAGCTGGCACTGACACGATGCTAAAAAGGAAGAGATCTTCGGATAAATTCCCGTGAGTGCCTGAGGCTCGGGCTGGAGGTTTTGAGCTGGGGGAGGGTAGCAGAGAACGGGACAAAAAAGAAGAAAATTGCCTCAAAACCTTCCTTTCTTCCTCAGTCCTTTATTGTTTAAATCTAGAGTAATCAAATTTTTTTTTTTTTTTTTTGTTACTTCTCTGTGATCCTCACCACCCTCTCCAGCCTGACAATTAGCATGTTAATTCTTTTTTTCCAGCAAATTGCTTTATGCTGCTATTAGCTCCTGGCTGCTCGCCAGCTTGCTCTCACAGTCTCCCATGCATCAGATAAGCGCCGTTAATACTTTTATTTTAACGCATTGCAACTTGAAAAATGTGCAGGGGACAGAGCTGGAGGCGAGAGGAGCAAGGAAGAGTAACTGGGCAGAGGGAAACACCATCTCCAGCCCCAGGGTGCTGATCCCAGCAAAGGCTAAAGCTGCTTATGATGGGCTGCAACCAGCAGTGCCAGTGGTTAAACATTTCACTTAGCATAACAAATGTTTCTGCTGAGAGAGGGCAAATGGAGAGAAGAGAAATCTTCTGGTCAGTTAGATTTGAATAAAATCAAATCAAATCAGCACCCTCTGAGGCCCTGGTCAGCATGTTCCTCATCTCCTGCCAAGCTCCAGGTGCTCCAGTTAAACCCCTTGTGCTGCTCTGCTCTGCCCAGCTCTGCTGGGGTGGTAGAAAGCTGACACATCTCTGTCACATTCCTGCTCATGTCCCCCTGCATCCATCCTCAGAAGAGCCATTACCTGTGTGTTTACTTACAAGTCCTGGACAGCCTTTCATTCACAAGGAGGCCTTCCTCTAAGGAAGGCTTTCTTGATTTTTGTTCCTCTCTCTCTGTCTCTCTTTCCCCCCTTTTCAGCCCAGGTGCTCTGACTGCTTCATGCTGCTCTCCAGGATGGCAGCAGGGGCTTTTCCTGCTGGGAACACATCTCCTGCCCGCAGAGCCTCAGGAGTTACACCTATTTACTCTGCAGGTTCAAAGAGCAAGAAGCCGAGGCAGGCAGCCACGGGGGCTGGAAAAATCAACAGAACCACAGAGTTTGAGCTGTCGTGTTGCAATGGCTCCTTTCATGCCTCCTTCAAAGAGGGGAGTCTGTGAGCAGCAGCACGGCAAGGCTGAATGTTTTCCCAGCACCATCCCATCTTCAGCTCTCTCCTCTCTCAACTGTTTGGGGTTTAACAAAGCTTTGCATCCTTTTTTATTTATTTCCTTTATTGTTTTTATTAATATGTAGGAAAAACAAGGCGGCATCTGGGGCCGAATCCTACAAATAGTGTGCACAGTGTTAATGTTTAACATACAGGTTCTCTGCAAATGTTTCCAACGCTGTAGTGGGAGGAAACTACTACAAAAGATGCATGGGGATGTCACGGTCATTGATGTGTTTCCTCCCTGCACAGAAGCGTGGTGCAGAAGAAAGGGCTCTGCCGGGGGCTCCTTGGCATCTTTCAGCTCCCTGCGTCCCCTGAGCCCGTGGGTGTGTCCCTGCAGGTGGATGGCACAGTCCCGCCCATGGGATGGTCCCTCCCCGCTGGGACAGGGCTGCTGGCTGTCCGCTGGGTGCCTCCGGTGGCCTCGAGGGGCTGCACACACAGGGTGCGCCTCTGGGTGCACACACAGGGTGTCCCTCTGGGTGCACACACAGGGTGTCCCTCTGGCATCCTCTGGCTGCACACACAGGGTGTCCCTCTGAGCATCCTCTGGCTGCACACACAGGGTGCCCCTCTGGGTGCACACACAGGGTGTCCCTCTGAGCATCCTCTGGCTGCACACACAGGGTGTCCCTCTGAGCATCCTCTGGCTGCACACACAGGGTGCCCCTCTGGGTGCACACACAGGGTGTCCCTCTGAGCATCCTCTGGCTGCACACACAGGGTGTCCCTCTGAGCATCCTCTTTCCACCCCTCTTCATGTGCAGGCTGCATGCAGACACAAAACCAGAATCTCTGTTTTTTTCCCCTTTTACTCCTACCAAATGTTCTCTGTGGTTCTTGGAAGATTCCTGCCCTGAAGGGGCCGCAGCGCAGCTCGGTGCCGGTGCTGTGGGCTGGGGATTGTTTCCAGCGGTCTCAGTGCTGGATTTATCCCCACGCTGGGCAGGGATAAATCCTCAGGGTGTTTTACAGGTACTTTGTGTACACACAGGGAGTCCAGAACTCCCCTTGCTTTTTGGCTGGCTGGCTGGTGCTCATACAGAAACTGATGAGAAGCCTTGGGAGTAAATCAGATATGTTTTCTGTGGCACTGTATGCAGGCTTAATCTTAAAACAGCTAAATTGCCATAAGTAACACCTTAATTGTGAAAATAAGAGCTGATCCTTTCCCTTTGTTCTCCTTAATTTGGAAGAGCATTTAAAGTCTTCAGTTCCTTGTAATTTTTCCTCATTAACTTAGTCCTTATTTAGTAGTTTCACTGGGTTTGTTTCTTGGTTTTTGGGATTTTTAAAAAATCTTTCCCAAGGCTGCCAGCATTTAGTGGCTTATTTTCTCTAGTTTTTATGTGCACTGGCAGTAGCACTGCAAGGACAAACACAGAGCCTCTGACACTGGCTAGAGTTTAATCACAATAAACTTTGGAGTGTTGCAACTTCCTGTCCTGTTTAGAAACTGGGTCAGCACCGCTGGCCCTAGTGGCATCATGGGGACAATCCTGGGGCTGGAAAGGCTTCTGGGTCCCCTTTGTCACCCCCATCTCTGAGTTTGTCTGCCCTCAGCTACATTCAAGAGCAAGAAATTTGGTTCAGATGTGTTGGAGCCCCAGCAGACCTCAAGGAAGTGCTGGTGGTTGTGGTGACTCAGTGGCAGCTCCGGTCCAGCCTTGCCAGGGTGTAAAATAAACAATGAGATAAACTGTGCAGAGCTGAAAGGAGGGAGAGCAGAGCCTGTGCCACTCAGCCCCGTGCCCTGCTGCTCTCCAGGCTGGCAGGAGGATCCTTTTTGCTTTAACAATCCTTCAGCTGAGCTCCCACCAAACACAGCACAAATCTGAGCGGGTGGGAATTGCTGGGCGTTCATCCACGCTCGGCAAGGCTGGAGCCTCTCCCCAGCTCCAGCCTGGTAAATAATGCATGATCTCTCTCTCGTGTGCTTACGCAACCCCTACCACGATAAACACCAACTGAGGGAAATGAAAGTGGAAAGAAACATTATCTTTCTCCGTAATGCAACCATTTACAATCTGCATTACGATCCTTCTGCTCTGCAGAGTGAGCAGCAGTCAGGGGGATGTTTCTATTAGCAGACCAGAATGCAACAAATCACGGGCTGTAACTTTCCAGTGCCGCATAAAAGCAGCTTAAAACCATATAAAGGAAAGAAAATAAAAATAACATACAGGGATTGTTTCCTTTTTTGCTCGCTCCAAAGGCAAACACTTATTTCCAGGTGCCTGAGATTCCGATATTTAGGAATATATTTTCAAGTGCAGGGCCTAAAAACTTAGCACTAGACACCTAATGTGGGGATCTTGCCTTTGGTTCTTAAATATGGGGCAGGATGCCTGAAGAAATTGGCTGAAGTACAGAGGAGTCTTGAAAATGTTTTGTTTCAGAAGAGCTTGTGTGTGTTATTTCAAACTAACTTCTGTCATTAGGCTCCTCAGGACATGTTTGCACCAGCTAAAGGAGGAGCATTTAAGAAGTTTCCAGAGAAGTCTGAGGCAGTGGGGCTGGAACTGGATGCTCTTAAGGTCCCTTCCAACCCAAACCATTCTGTGATTCTATAAAAGGGAGCTTGTGTGTGTTTGGTCAGTGCTGCATCCAGATTCTTTGTTCTTCTCTAGGCTGGGAGGAGCGTTGTGATCCATCCAGCCACTGGATGGGCAAGCACCACACACCTCCTGCCATCCCAGTAACTTTTGCCACTGCTCCAGTGGATGCAGGGGAATGACTCTAAGGGAATTACTTGAATGGTGGGAGCATCCCAGGCTCCCTGGCCTGCCTTCACTGGCCCAGCACAGTGGGCAGCTCCACACAGCTTCTGGGGGGTTCTGCAGGGGGAAGAGCTTCCCCCATGGTGAGAGGCTGTGTGTGCTCATGCATGGATCCCCTGGGTCCTGACAAAAATTGTAATTTCCTCTGTGCAGTTGCCTTCTTGGTGCATTCAGAAGGCAAAGCAGTTTGATAGAGTTTCACACAGCCAGGAGATGTGGGTGGGCACCCAGTGACGCTCCTGGGGATGCAGCTTCCATACATCCACACACGTAGAACACGAGCAGGAGGGTGCTCTGGAAGAAAAAGCAAAAGGTTTAATTGTAAAGAAGGGTTGTCTCTGGCACCTCCTTTACACTTGAACAGATCTCGAGTCAAACAGGGCTGGTTTGCCAGCTGAGCTGGGAACAGAAGGGGCTGTGGATGCTGTGCTGGGCTCTGCAGCAGCCCAGCTCTGCGCAGGACAAAAGCCTCACCCAGCTCAGGGCTGTCAGCTCCTCCTGGATGGGCACAGGGCTGCCTGCCTGTGTGGCTCAGGACCACTCAGTCCTGTCCCTGCAGCACAGGGATGCTCCCTAGGGCTGTCCCTGGCCCAGCCTGGAGCTCTCTTGCACAGAGAGGCTTGTCCAAGGACAGGGGTGTGCAGGAACAAGGCTCTGTGCTCTTCACTGGCTCTGTACTCTCAGTGTTTAACCCCAGTTATTGGGGGTGGAATTTTAGTAAGAAAAGAAAGGATGAAGGGTTACAACTCCAGGTTGTACACTGCAAGGTTTCAGCTTTGAATGTGGTTTGCTCCTGGTGTTAGCAGTCCCTCACCAACTTGCAATATGAACAAAAGGCAGCATCAGTCCCATCCTAAATAGATCCTCTGGGGATCAGAACGGGATTTGGGGAGGCTGTGGAAAATTGTGCTTCTCACCTCTCTCCTACTCATGTCTCTTCTCAAAAGGATTAAAAGGAGTCTTTTTCCCAGGCTGCTGCAAAAACATATCCCACCTGTGTGTGTAACCCTCCTCCTGCCTGCTCCACTGCAGGTATGCTGCAAAACTTCCTATTTAACTGCAATGTTAACTTCATTGTAGAGAATTCAGACCAGGAGTGGCTGGGGGTCCCCATCATCTCTTGAAAAAGTGTTGAACTCTCAGGCAGAAATCCTCTGGCATTGCCCTCCTTCTCCCTACATTAATTTTGCCAGTATCAGGTGTTTAGGATAAGCCAGGGATTGTTTGGGAAGCCTCACAGATCATCACAAGGTTCTTTTATTACCAGAATCTGTCTTTATTTATGGCTTCTTGCTGGTACAACTCATCTGTCTGGTGTCAGAAATGTTTCCTCCTCTCTTTCTGAGCCCTGGGCAGGGTCTGTCAGTGGTGGCAGCTGTGGCTGTGGCTGTCAGGCAGCAGGTGACAGCCTGGAGACATGGGGCTCCTCTTTCTTCTCTGGTTATTGATTTCTGCTCTGTTTTTCTTAAGGCTGATGTTAATTGGAAATTCCGAGGGGAGTCAACAGCAAGTAATAAATAAGGTGAGTTATTAAAGCTGGGTGATCCCCTGTACATACAGATGGAAGTTATTTTACAGCCCAGGGGTGTTCCTGCCTCCCTGCATGCATGTCAAACCTGGCTATCTCTGGTCATGTTCTCTGCAACAAGATGTCTATTTTGCAATATCTCAGTTTTCAAACTCCTCCTTAGTTTGAAAAACAGACTTGGTAATACTTCCTTACCCTGCAGGGATCCAGAGGATTAATCAGTAAAGGTGGCAACGTGCTCTGATGTGGTTAAAAAATTAAAAGAAAAAAAGACTAAAGAACCATCTAAAACAGGGTGCAAGATGAGGCTGAACCCTGGGAGTGATGAAGCTGAAATCTTAATAAGGTATTGACACCCTCTGGAAAGTTAAACCATCATCCCACTGAAGTACCAGTCCCTCAGTGTGGCTGGCTACAGCTTTAAGATGTATTTCCATCTATGACTGTGAAAAAATTAAAGGAAAATTGAACACAGTGTTCCCCAGCAGGCCAGGGATTGGGGAGTTTAATTGCTTGTGTGCTGCTTGATAAAGAAAAACAGTTTTGTGATTTCTAATTTGTCATTCAGAACAGTCTGACTCAAGAAATCTTATTGCTTGTTTTTAACTCCAGGGTCTTTTTGGTGCTATGATAGAAACCTTCAATAAAACACACAGAACATCTCTGAAAATAGGGCTTGCCCATAGCAGGGGATTGTCTGTCCTCAGCAGAGACAAGGTTTCCATCAACTGAAATCTTGTTTGGTCTCAGACTGAAGTAAATTATCTGTAGGACGGCAGAACAAAAACTTTGTTTCAAATTCTTTTTATGAAATCCTTAATTGAGAAAAAAGCAACCTCTTCCCTATTTTTCTGCTCTCTAAAAACACCTGCAGATGTACAAGGGAAGGGCAAATTCTTCATTTCCATTCCTACAGAAGAGCTGATCTGAAAGATTTGTGCTGTTCACTGAAGATATTCACCCAAAAAGGGAGACAAAAGGCTCTTAGACCTGTACCTCAGGTTTCTGTGTCTGTTTATTCCTCGTTCTGCGGTGGAGCGTCAATCCCAGAGAAGGATTTGATTCATATTGTCAGCACTTTCTGTTTCAGATACATTTTATTATAGAAGTGACAATGCATTGCCCCTGCCTGAGCAGACCCAGCTGTGAATCAGATGGAATTTTTCTGGTGATCCAGATTTCTAAATCTCTCTGCAAACCTCGGGGCACCCTCTCCTTGTTTCCGTGGGAGCTGGCTGGTCAGAGCTCCGTGGAGAGGCAGAAGAGAAGAAAGCCCAGCTGCCAGGGAGGGATGGAAAGGGAGATGTGTGAGTGGGAAGCCCAGCTGTGAGTGCCTGCAGAGGGAATCCACCCTTCCCCATCCCCGTGGCTGGCACAGCTCATCCTGGGAGTGCTCTGGGTGCCCTCGCCCAGCTGTGACAGCTCCGTGCTCTGGCTCTGCCTGAGCCCCTAATTAGCAGTAATCAAGGCAAGGTGCCTGCCCACGCTGGCACAGGGGATGGCAGCTTTGGGAAGCCTTGGAGAAATGCTCCATGGCAGGGCCAGGGCTCATCCCTGGGGAGCATCCCTGCTCCTCGCTGGCCACCCCCAGGAAAGCTGGAAAATGCCCTCGCCAAAGCTGGTCTTGTGTTTATTGAATGTACCACGAGATAAAAATCTATCAGGGTGTTTTAATAATCTAAAATCTTATTGCTTCTGGAACATCTGCTCCTTCACGGAGCAAGAAAATTGGTTTTAATTTCACGGAAAGAAATTTGAAAATCTGAAACTCCGCTATCAGTTAGAAAAGCAATATTTTCTTTTCCCCACCTGTAACAGTGCTCGTAAAACTGCATGAAATATAAAGCAAATAGAAATATTTGCAACTAATTTCGCCCATTAGTAAAGTAAAAACTTCACCTGATTTTTAACTTTGCAGAGGAAAGCAGTGTTAGCAAGGGATGGTTCTTTTGAGGTGATGGAAGATGTTGTTACTCAGTCATGTTCCTTGCCTACATAGAAGCAGATACATTCCTGTTGTATTTTAATTAGTTCTAAACCTATGCAGGTGAGGAGTACAGTACAGTATTGTTATTAAAATTCATGATTTATAATCAGAACAGTTAGTGCAGTCTCTGAGAACAGCAAACTAAAGAGCTTTTAACTTTGGTTGATAGTGGAATTATCTAACTCCTGCTATCATTTAACCCACTGCTAAATTTTTAAGTAGAGAGAAAGGTTGTGATCATAAAGTGAAATCGTTGCATTAAGATCATAAGGAGAAAAGCTGTGATCCTTCTCAAAGGCTACATCAGGCCAGCCATTAATTATGAATGTTCATTAATTATAATGGATTTTCTGCCACAAAAATCCCTAACTGATCTCTTGAACAGAACTTCAGTAGGGCAGCTGTGACAAATGTGGGAGGATTGCCCCTTTTAAAAGGCTGGGGGTTCCTCTCTTGTGGCATCCACACTGAAACTGAAGCAAAATGACTAATGAAGTTAAGAACCTCATTCTCTAGAAGATCAAAGTCATAAAATTCTGTTCATCCCTTTGAGACAAAACTATCAATTATAGCTAAGAGATTTTTTTCCCTGTAACTTTTTGTTGCATTTTAAAACTCCCTAATTGTTCCCCCAGACCATCTTCCTTTGTATTTTGCTATAAATGAATTTACAGAAGTGTCAGGAATCTAAAAAAGGTATCTCTAGGACAAAACATCATATATTCTTGTTAAGAACAGAAGTGACACCCTATTCCTCTTCAGCAGAACCCAGCACAAGCTGTTTGGTTATCAGAGAGCTCTGCTGGCATTCGGCTACACGAGATCCTTGTTCCTGGAAGAGGGGGAGTAAATTTGGTATTTTTGTTTAGTGTTTATACTTCTCATCTTCTCCTCTCTGACCCGCTTCCTTCTTCTCCTTTTGGGGCTCAGGACTCTTTGCTGAATTTTTGTAGGGTAAAGGTCAGCTGAACTTCTTCAAATCACCCTTCCCAGGTGGTTTTTGTGTCCCCATTCAGTTTCTGGGAATCCTGGAAGGTAGGGAGGGACAGAGATGTTTTAACTACATGGTCAAAGCACAACTGAATTTGGCTGTAGCTTTTAATCTCTCTTTAACTGTAGTGTTTAACTCCTCCAGTGCCAGTTTGTTCCTAGAGCAACTGCCATCGTTTTCCACTGTTTACTGTCGCATTTGGCAAAAATATCCCAGATCTCTGTGGTCCTCACTCTGTAGCCTGGGGGTGCTCATCTCTTCAGTTAAAAATTTCTACAAAAGTATTTTTTTCCTTTGATATTTTAGAAAAAAATCCTGGTTTTTTAATTTTTTTAAATGCAAAATTTCATTGTAGGATGAAAATGTTGCATCAATATTTTTAATGGTTATTTAGAGAATGAAGTGTTTGGACATGCTTGAAAATACTGCTGGGCACCTATTTGCATGAGTAGGTGCCTAAATATCTGAGAAAAACAACCATCTGGTGTCTCTAGACTCAGATCCTCAGAAAATATGTAGTCTACTCAAACAAAGAGAATTTAGGCACATACTCTGATGATTTGCTCAACTCTTAAAATCTCCCTCTCTAATGTGCAGAGGAAGAATACACAAAAGGCTTTGAAAGGCTCTGATGTCTTTGTACTGTCTGTATGTGTTTTACAGATAACATTATGGAAAGGGAGCAGGAAAACCCATATATTTTATACAAGTATTCTGCTCTCCAATTTCACATCCCTTAGAACTCTTACTTTATAAAATAAATAATTGCCTACCTGGTGCCTAGATAGCACTGCCAATTATTACAAAGTCAATTAATTTCTGAAATAATTTTGAGCTACCTCAAATTGCTTCTCCTCCTTAAAGACTCATTTTCTTCCATCCTGTTCAAGCAGAATTTCAGATTTCCTATTTTAATTTCTGTAGAATGCCTGGGTTGTCTATAGGAGAGAATTTGGCCTCAGCATGCCAGAACACAAAGAATCCAAACCATTCTGCTGCTAGGAATGAGCCCTGCTTTGTGCACACCCTACCCAGGACAGAAGTATTAGCACCTGCACACAGAATATTTTCTGATCTGTGCACAGTGTCACTGCTGGAAAGCAACACAAAATCCTGTAATTCCCAGCAGAAGACCATATTCTGCCAGATTTGTGTGGAAGTTCTTGCTGCCATCGTGATAACTCCCAGTGGATGACTGCTAGCAGCGTTTTGGAGGTTTTTTTATGTTTGGTCACTAGATTGAATGGACACTGAGAAACACTGGTTAAAAAAACCCCACTCCTAAAAATAAGAAGTGTTCCAGATTCCACAGGGCAAAGCCTGGGATAGGGAATTAGTAAAATTATATTAATTTCAATGCTGATTCTTCAAATATAGGGCACCGTCTTGATTCTGAACCTGTTACATGACTTTATTCCCTCAGTGTTGACAGTATTTAATGCCAAAATTAATGAGATACTCATTGATGCTGGGCCAATTCCCTGACTTGCACATTGTCAATCAGGTAGAAATCCAAATGTTCACCCACTCTCTAAACCATTTCATGTCTCTGACTCCATCAGAAGCACATGACACATCTTGTGGATCATGTGGAATAAAATCAGATATTCCTTCCTTTTCACTCAGATGGAAAAGAAAGCACCCCACAATTCTCAACTGTATAATTGTTTCCTATAAAATAAATTACTTTATCTGTCTTAATACTGTCACACTTCTGTTCTCCAGTGATCTGCTTCTTCCATCTGTGTGCATAACTGTAATCTTCTCTACACCTACTCTATGTGTGCTCAAGTGTCAAAATCCAGCCTCAATCATTCCTGTCATCAGTCTCTTGTTCCTGGTGGGATAGTGGGTAAAACATCACTGCCCCTCAGACCTCTCTGGGAGATTTCTGTCCTCACTTTGCAGAGTCTACATGAGCTATCAGAAACACAGTGTGACTGAGTTTTGCTTTGGTTTTTGTCACCTGAAATTTTCCACTTATGGAACAATGGGGTATTTTCACTGCTGTGCGTGTCTTGTTTCCATCATGACTGATGCTGCAGTGAAGCATAATTTCAGGAGATATCCACATCACCCAAATCCTATGAAAGTTGACTTGCTGTTTCTTATTGAATAATTCTGTGTGACTCATCCTTTGTTCTCTGATACGATTTTTTTTTCACTCGTTTGCAGAGCATTGTTCAGACAATTGAGCTTGCTCAAATCACCATCTTCTCTGGTGAGGCAGCACAATCACTTTCCCCTTTCACAAAGCCCTTGTGGGAGAATGAGGTGACCCATAAATTATCACCATCTTGTTTGCCTTAAAATACAGATTATACTTGGCTAAACAAAACTACTGCAGCAAGAAAGGAACCCTCTTGTAAGCTCTGCATCTTCACAGTTTGATGTGACAATGTGCCTCTCCTGCTGAGCCATGACTAACTTTGCTTACAAAATCTCTCATTACCTTCCCCAGACATGGGGCTGTGGGAGCCTCAGGAATTCTGTACCTTGAGATCCAAAGTGTCAGTCACTGGCAGTCCTGCAATGTGGATTTCCTCGTGAATCCCTGTGTCAGGGGCTGTGCTGCTCATCGTGCCTCATGTAAATAAAATAACCCCTCATCTCCTGCAGCTGCTTGTATCATTTCCTGTCTCTGCTCCAGATTCCATGCTGCCCTCAGCACCCACTCCTCAAATTCACAGCTGGATAAATTTTGCCATGTCAAGAAAGATTCTGATACTTCTTTGGACTGATTTATTTATCAGCCTAATTAAAATGTTTTGCTCTGGTAGTTCAAAACTTTCCTTTTTTTTCCCCCTTTTATTTTATTTTCCTTTTTTGTTAATGGAAAGGAATCCTTTTGCTCTACCCAATCTATTGTGTGCACCAAAACTTGGTAGGATGCCTGCTTGTGGAGAAACAGGAGGCAAGAGTTTAAGCATCAACAGCTGTGGGAATGACCTACAACATATGGGACATTTGGTAATTATCCAGTCTGTATTATGTAAGGCATATTATCACACAGTTCTGCTAAAACTTGAAAGCAGAGAGAAGGAAAATGATGGCAAATGACTGATTGCAAAGATAAAGATTCTTAACTGTACAGTCATATTGTTTGGATCTTAAAAGAATGCCTAAAATTTGCTTGTGGTATTCAAGTTACAGAGCAAAGGCTCAGCTTTGAAGGATGTTTATTGATGAAAGAAGAGATGTTTGAATCATAAATATCCACAGCTGAGAATGATTTACAAATGTATGACTGCAGGGACAGGCTGTGAAAGAAAGCCTGTGCTGGGATTTCTCTGCTCCAGTTGGAGCAGGGAGAATTTCTGATGCACGTCAGAAGACAGAAGGGTGAGCTGTGGACTTTCAAAACCCTCCCACCCCCAGTGCGTGGTATTTGATGTCCAAATGAGGCAGGCATTTATGCTTCCAGAGGGTGAAGTCATCAGAGCAGAACCAGCTCAGAGCAGGGAGAAGTGAGGTTATGTGCTGAATAGATTTCAGTAACGAAAAATTAAGTCAGTCTTTCCTACCAGTTATGGATGTTGAGTTGGACATTACAGGGAAAGACTGTGCTGGAAAAGCTATCTACTCCTGGGATTTCTATAGGGAATTTCTTTCTCCAAAATTACTCAATGTTGTTGAGCCTAGGAACATATTGGAAAACCAGCTCACATGCACAGTGTTTAGGGACCCTGAATGAATTCACAAACTCTGGAACTGGTCCAGTAATTTCCTCCCTGACACTGGAACTTTGAGTAACATTAAGGAGTCTCACTGCACATTCATCAGCTGGAAATTTGGATACCACTATACTGTTGGGAAGTAGAACTGTTTTATAATAATGTATACCATAGTTTTTGAAAACGTGTCTTTTTAATTAAGATAGGTACAGAAGTGGCAGATTGAAGGCCAAGGTATTTGTGATCCTGTGCTTGACACTACAGCCCAGATGATGAGTCCTGAAGAATTCTGTTCCAGTAAGGCATAATCTTCCACTTTTTAAATGCTCAGAAGTTGCCATTTGCAGTAGTTCTCAAACTCTTTGCTTAACACTTACAAATTCATTTTGTATTGTATTTTGCCTACTTATGGTATTACTTTACTTGGATTTACCTTTGCTTATATAAAGAAGCTGTGCTGTATCTTGTAATCTGTGTACTTAGGTTAATACATCTTTTATTATTCACAGTTCCAGACATTCTGCTGGTGAAATGTACTGCCTGAAAGCACTGCCTGAATCAAGGATGAAAATTGTCCTCTGAGTTGTAAGAAACACACACAGCCCAGCACTGCCCTTGCTCAAAAGCTCCCTGACAGCTGTGCTGTCCCTCTGCCCCTTGCCACATACTGACAGAACTCTGTAAGAAATAAGTGGCATACAGTAAATATCTCCTCTCTGAACTTGCAGGAGCCTCAGCACGGCAGCAGAGCCAAAAGGTGATGTCCTGTGCTGTTCTCACCAGCTGGCTGAGGTAAAAATCTACTGTGATATGCAAAAATAAAAAAAAGGAGAGGATTCTGGCCTGTGGCTGAAACCACAGTCTGCCACTGGAGGACATTTATTAGAGGTGGCTCAGACACTGCTTGCACTCCTCATTTTGAGTTGTCCCTTTCCCTGCAGTGGAATTAATTGATTTCATCAGGGCTACTCACATTCTTAAGTACAAACAGTTCTAAGTGAGGGTGAATTGTACCTTAATCCCCAGACTGTTTGAGACTTTTTGTCCATCCCCTAAAATTTTTATGCCACCAGAATAAAAAAATTAATTGCATCAAAAATCTTCATCTTAGATAAAAGATTTGAGTTTCTGTTTAAAAAAAAAGTGACATTGCCTCTCAAATAGCTGCAGATGCAATTTTCAGATATGCAATTTTCATTCTATTGAATTTTTTGACATATGGTTATGTAAAACATCTAAAGCAAATTCTATCCATTTGCACCTTCCAGAAGGCAGTGACTTCAGGAGTTAATGTGGGATTATTTTTAGCATGTATTCAAGTTTATTCATGCTGAAAGGTAGTACTTATCTTTTGTAATTTTAGAGTAGTTATTTGAATAAAAACATGAGTATAATTCTATTTTAACTGTCATGTGACATCTGGGAACTGGTTCAAACCTCTCTCTCTTGAAGAGGTGGAAATCTCAGCAGTTTTTCTTTCCAATATCCCAGTGGTACACACAATACCTGTGTATGTGTTGAGACCTATGTCTGTAAATAATATGAGTAACAAAATATTAGTAATCTTCTATATGCTGAGAGAACATTATACCAGAAACAATGAAAGCATCAACCGGAGAAAGTGCAATTTTCAGTGTTCTTTGTAGGAAAAGCTTGCTGAAGTTAAATTACCCCTTCAGTACAAATTCCACGTTAAGCTGTCACTAGAGACACTGTTAGATAAAAATCTGTGGCTGAGTATTTTCTCTCTAGCTGGGTAAATATTTCTGTTAGCCAGCAACTGAGCCCTTTTTCAAGTTCAGAGATGATCTGTGCAGAGGTTGCAAGTTTCTCATGTTTTGGGGTCACCCTTTGTACAAGGCTTACTCTGTTCCTATTCTCTAATGGAATAGTGAAAAACAAGGGGGCTGCAAATTTAGTGTGTAATTTTGGTGGAAGGAGCTGAATTGTTTGTCCAAGAGGACACACAGGGATTTGGCTGGGGCAGGCTAATGCAAAGGCAACAGCAGGAGGTCAGCAAAATTTCACAAAATTTCATTTGTTCCAAGTTTGATTTACAGGAAGAAGAATATAAACATCTTACTTAGAGACACTGGGAAAAGCTTTGCAGTAAAAATAATAATTAAGTTACAATGATAATGAGGCTGGAGTTACTGAAGGCCAAGTGATCTTTTTGCCTTTGCAGGCGATGCATGATTGTACATTTTGATATTCAAGATAATCTGGGCTGCTCCATCTTTGGGGCCTGCATTGATAGGTCTGTGCTGTATCATCCTGCAGAGAAAAATATACCAATATTCACAGAATAATGTCTTTCACAGTCTCTTTCTCTAGCAATCATGCCATTAAAGTATCTGTGATACTGGGTCTCTTGACAGCAATGTTTAAAGAGTTATTTTATTATGTATTTTGTGGCATATGAGTAAACCTTACAAAAGAAAGCCTTGTAAAATCATAGTTCAGGCCTTTCTGCTTTGGCTGGGTACAGCTAACAGCTAGCCTGATAAATCCCTGTGGGAAAGGAATTGTAACAGTGAGAATCAGCTAGCATAACAATCTATTCTTTTGGGAAGACAGTGTGCACCTGAGAAGAGAAAGATTCTACCCATGTGAAACACCTTTTTCCCAGGAGACAAGACTGTAAACATCTCTAGAGAGGAGAGCTTTTGATGGACATGTACACTTGCCATTACTAACCAATGAACTGAATTGCCCTAAGTTACTAAATAATTAGAATTAAACACAATGCCTTAGAAAACCATAAAAATATGAGCTGTGAAGAATAAAGATTGGCTATTTTGGATGAAGAAGCAGATCTATATGATCTTCAGTGCATTTTGAAAGCATTTTCCAGCTCTGAGTCCCAGTGAACCAGCCCCGAATGTGCCTCTTCCCTCGATGAACCCTCAGGCAGGGTTTGGCAGCTGCTGTCACATAGCTCAGGCCATCAGTGGAGAGCAGATTCATGGCAGGGCTTCGTGATGTGGCCACTGCACAGAGAGTGTGCTCAGCTTTCCCCTCACAGGGGAGGGAAGCACAACAGAGCCATTCCTGCAGGACCCCAGTGCTCCCGTGTGGGGCTGGGGCAGGCACAGCAGGGCTGGGCTCTGACAGGGCAGGTTGGACCTCAGCCCCTTCCCAAGGGCTGTACCTGTCACAGCAGAGCATGACACGAATCACAGAGACACAGCAAACTCCAGCTGGGGAAAAGGCAAAGAAGAGAGGACTTTATTTTGATTTTCCTATTATATAGAGTTTTGGGAACAGTGGTGGATTGGAGGATGAGGTCACCACATCTCCAACCACACTGGTCAATGAAAAGGCCCGTCAAACCTTTCTCCTCCCAGGACAAAGGAAAGAAAAACAAAAAGACAGTTAGGAAAACATCTACGTGTTTACAGAAAACCTCATGAGAAACTTTATCACAAAAATGTAAGCATCAGGAGGCTGAAATCAGGGTGACATATACCCACCTCCTGCTGGCATCCCAGCCCCTACATGAGCCTTGAGGTCTTCTCAGCATCTGGTCTGACCCCCAACAGGTGGTGGGCAGAGCAGGTGACTCCTTCAGCTCCCATAAAACATGAAACAACCCTTGATTTCATCTGGTTGAACCCACTACTGGCTGCAGATTTGGTGGCAGGGTGGAGAGGAAATCATAATTTTGTTCTTATGAGCTGCTAATTTTCACACTGAGTGTATGTATCTTCTCCTAATCCTTTGCCTGAATGGAATATTTCCATCACTTGTTATTGGAACTAATTCCAGAAGACTGTAAAGAGATCTTGAGCTGGGTGATCTATTGTAATTCACTGAGAAAAGACTCAGCAACCTACATGGATACAAAAAGAACTGCAGTAAACCCTCTTTGTCTCAGTTACAGGTCTTTTCTCTTGAGTTTGGAATTTCTTAGTGAGAAGAAGCTCCAAGAGATGTTCTGTCCCTCTTAGCATTGCTGCTGCATAAGAAATAAACTGTGGTAAAAGCGTTATTTAAATGAAGGAGCCGTTTTGCATGGATCCCATCAGCTTTGTTCCCATTTCCTGGTCTAGTGAGAGGTGTCCCTGCCCCTGGCAGGGGGTTGGAACAGGATGATCTGTGAGATCCCTTCTAACCCAAACCATTCTATAATTCTGTGTTCTTTAGCACTCCTCTGACCTACATCTCATTTGGAGAGTGGCCACTTGGGCTGGTTGTCCCTGGGAGTGTCAGGATCCAACCCCCCAAGTTTTGCAGAGGTGGGATTTGCCCAGGAGCCTTGGGCAAACAGAAGAAACACTTCTGTGCCCAGCTGTCTCATCCCTGCTGCCAAGTCAGGAAAAACACTGCCCTGGCTATGGAGAGAAATCAGACCAATATTTCTCCACTTGTTTTGGGAATACCCACTGGTACAATCAGATGGTGGAGCCTAATAATTCTTTGATGTGAGAAACAGTTGTTCTGTGTTGTGTCTGTCTTTCTTGGGAAGGTGTCAGTGCCATCCCTCCCACCCATTCAGCCTCCAAAAATGCCTTTTCATCCTCAGACCAAAAGCATAAACAAAAGGGTCTGTCACTGGTCCACCCTCAGCAGTGGTGGTGGTGTCCACCCTGGCTGGCTCACCCTCACCAGAGCCAGAGAAACACCCCAGTTATCTGAAGAGCTGCACTTTTGATCCCTCCTTGAGAGCATGTCCTCCTCTCCAGCCACCCCTCCCCATCATCCCCCTGTGCCCTTGCTCAGAGCCCAGCACCCCTGCGTGCCCCACTGTGGCTGCCAACAGCCAGAATGTCATTTCTTTACCCCCAGGCCTTCCCCACCTTGTGAATCTCTTCATTGCATTAGTAACTGATCAACTGAGGCCATCTTCTTTCTTCTCCTTCCACCTGCATCCTTCCTTCTCCTCAAGGGCTGCATCACTGCTCCTGCATCACTACCCACAGAAATTGCTCTGCTCCCACTGTTGGTCTCTGCATTCAGTTCTTCTGCATTGCTGAAGCAGAATTTTGGGTGGAATTGCCTAAATCTGGAGAAACACCCCCATGAATCAGACCCATTAGTTCCCTGATGTTTTATTCTTTTGTTTGACTTCTCTTTATATGTATTTGGTGGGAAGAGACACGGTCAGAAGATCCAAAAAGCCAGTATGGACACGTCCCCAGGGGCAGCCCTGCTGTGACTTACATACACACTGGGCCCTGTCAACCCCTCCACTCCTTGCTGCTGACAATTTTAAGTCTGTCAGTAGAGAAAGCAAGGCAGGAGCTTGTTCCTGACCCCATTACTGAAGTCTTAATACAAAAGTTCATCCCTGGTGGGCTCCAAGCACATGGCAATTGGCAGGAGCTGCTGGCAGCAGGTGGATGGCAGCTCTGGGGCTTTGGAGACCTGTGTTACACATTACTTTGGTTTTCAGCTTCAAGAAGGCAAGAGAACAGCCCAACATCTGCTTCTGCAGTGAAAATTACGGTAAGCACTCGGCACTGCAAGGGGGTTTCTAAATTGATTCTTACTCCATCTGCCTTCTCGTGTGAAATAAATTGGTATAATTTGTTTGTGGGTTAACATAAGGTGGCTTTAGAGATACAAAACGTCTTTTCCAGGCTTAATCCACTTACAGCTTGTGAGCAAATTGTTTAATTAGTGGGAAATATTTATACTCAGTGCATGTGAGACCTTCAGACAGGATCTTATTCCAAGCCCTGTGGCAGCCCTGGAGAGCCCAGAGTGAGCCCATGATAAAGGGCCAGGATGGGTCAGATCCTTCCTTGGACATTTTCACTCCAGATGAGATCTGGTGTCTGATATGTCTGACATAGCTCCACATTTCAAAGGTCAGGGTGAAAAGTGATTTCCATCCATGTTCATGGCAGTGTCTGCACTGCTGTGCAGGAATGACCAGCAGGGCTGGGCTGAGCCTGTTGGCTTGAGGATGGCCAGAGCCCATCAAGGGATGGCCCTGGCCCTTCCCAGCAAGGAACAGGGGCTCTGTGGTTTGGACTGGCCCCAGTGGCTCCCAGTCTGGTTTCCCAGGGGCCCTCAGAGCCTGGGCCATAGTGGGAGGTGGAGGGGGCTGGTCCCAGTGCCCAGCCTCACCCCATCCCCTCCGGCCTCTGGGCTGCAGCTGGGACAGGGCACAGGGATGTGCTGGGAAGGACACAAAGCAGCAAAGCAGATCTGCAGTGATCTTGCTTTTCTTACCTCTACAAGAGACCCAAACATCTGAGAAGTTTTAGGGAAAATAGAGCTTTCTTTTTTGACTTGCCTCTTCGATAAACTAAGAAAAATGGGGAAAAACAACTTTCCCTTGTGTTTTTAATCTCTGTGTCTGGCTTTATTTATACAATCGATCAAGAGGTATCTCATCAACAACATTATTTAAGCTGAAATAGGAGACTTACTATTAGTCTTAAAAATTCATAAAATAAACAGGTTTTGACATTTAATTTGTTGTAGCCAGTAAAAGAATAAATTACCGAGCAGACATTATGCAGACAATATTTAAGCAAAGTAGAAATCAGTGTTCTTTATATGGGAACTTAACCCAGAACCATATATTTTGCATGTTCTGTTTATTTTTGTGTTGGGTAAGATGAAGTGTGCAGTTTGTATTGTTTGCTTAGGGAATAATTTAAGCATGGCTAAGAATGGAGCATGTGTCGAGCAACTCTTTGGTCAGTAAACAGTGTAAGATATTTTTTATTAAACATAGCCCAGCCCTCCCCCTTTCCAGGGATGGATGAGAACAGTAGGCACATGAATTATCTCCAGCAGAAGGACCAGGCTGAGCAGAGCAGGAAGAAATGGCTGCTTTGCTCCAGAGCTATGCAGGCATCAAAATGATTTGCGCTGTGAAGAAAAGAAATGAGGGGTAGAGCCAGTGCAGCTGGGCTCCAGAAAAAGTAATGAATGTCAAATAAGTGAATGCCTGAAGTGTCATCCTCCAAAAGAAAGCAGAAGTGGGACTGGGCTGGTGGATAATAGGATTTCTGTTGGTTTACCTGGGCTCATCATTTCCCTGAGTTGATTTTGGTACAAAGAGGACAATCATGTCTCATTGAGAGATCTGCTGTGCAGCACTGCCTGCTGAAATCCATGAATGGCCAATGCAGAGAGAGGCCATGCAGGACAAGGAACTCCTCAGGGGCAAACACATGGACAAAACTCAGGAAACAGCTGGCTGGGGTATCAAGGGCAGCTTGGGGCGTTGGGGCTTCACCCTTTTCCTCAGACAATGCTTGGAACTGCCTGACTCCAGTGCTGCCTCCTCCTGCCCTGGCCTCCTGCTCTGGCTGTTGTGCCAGAAAACACCCTGGGCTCAGTATCTGTGATAAATCAAAAATTGTGGCTATGATTTCAAAAGCATCTTCTTTAAAAATTATGAACTGTTGAGACAATCTGTTATAAAAACCAGGTAAGACTGATGGAGGTAAACACACTGCTCTGATTATTTTGTTTAAATTTCACTAGCTTTAAAAAAATATTAATAACGAAAACCACACTCATGCAAGTATTATTCAAAGGAACACATGGTATAAGCCTTGGAATTCTGCCTGTTTTTCCCTGTTTTGCTTTCCCATCCCTTCATTTATTCCCCTGCATCTCTCACTTGCTTCTGACCTGCAGAGATGAGCTCCCAGGGTGGGCTGGGGCTCCTGGCCTTGCTGCCCTGCCAATAATGAGAAGACACAGCCAAAAGGTGTTTCCACACAGAGCAGAGCTATTTAGATTATTTCCAACAATGCGTGTGAAACTTCCAAGTTCAGGTACAAATTAATTAATATGTTCTTAATTAGGTCAAATGGGAGCTGTGGTACAAACAAGAGAGATGAGGCTGGGACTGAGCAGCCTGTGCTGGGATCCCAGTGTGGAGCAGCAGATGCTGGAGGTTGTGCTGAGAGATTGGATTCAATTTCCTCTTCTGCACTGAGTGCTGTAAAACTGGGAGCTGGGTGAGCCAGACCAAAGCAAAGAGGTGGCAGATGGGACGAGGGCAAGATGATTAATAGAAATATCCAGCAGCCTTGCATTAGCTCCTGCTGCACATTCTGAAGTGTGTGATTGTGAGGATCATCTCTGGCTTAGGGGCAAAGCTGCTTCTCTGTGGTAGCAGTCCCACTGTGGCCTTCAGAAGCACTTGACTGTCCACATTGCTTGCCAAGTTGGGAAATGAAGCTGGGAAAGAAAGGAAAAGAAAGGAAAAGAAAGGAAAAGAAAAAGAAAAGGATACACAGGAACAGAGTCTCCAGCTCCCTGAAGCAGGCTGAGAAAGAGGGACAGGAAAAGAGGAGCTGCAGTAGGAAAGCACTAAATAGAGATCCAGACAAGCATAATGATAGAGACAGACTTTTAGATCAGTAAGAAACTGTGAAGAAAACCCTGTTCAATAAAAAACTGCCATCAGTGAACCACAGGGACAGTATCCACTAAATGACATCATTTACCACTCTGCTTGTTATCACTCATTATGCTGTAGATCCTATTATGTCTGCTTAATGTGAATCTGGCTCCTGCTGTGTCAGGCACAACACACAAAAAGAGGGGAAAAGTAATTTCTTGCCCCAAGGAGTTCATGGTGGAGAGTAAGGAGTGTTTCTATGAAAGGTTGCATTACCAGTTCAGTGCTGGAGGTTCTGGGAGACAGTGACAGGTGGACAATACGTTTCTCAGAGTTCAGAGTTTTATAACCAAAGCAAATTATATATATGTAAAGTAGAAATTACAGCTGGCTGAGTGCAGTACAAGAAAACCTTGGAGGTATGGCAGTTTCATTTTGTTGAAGGGAAGTGATTCATTTTAGTGGCATAGGGATACTGGAGATTTCATTAGATCTTAGATTTTAGTAGGCTACAAATCTTCACTGTTCTAACTCCTGTGGGATTTGGGCTTTCATTTGGAACCTGACAATCCTTGATAACCCCTCTTGCTTTGATATGGTTGCTGCTCCTAATGAAGAATCCAAAAATTCAGCAAGTGATAAATGCCAGAAAATAGAAGAATTCAGGAAAAGTCTTGTAATCCAGAATGATCCCTTTTTAAATAGCTCCAGGGAGGCTTTATAACACCACTGCAGTCTGGGTCTAAGGGAGCAGCAGGAGTCAGCAAGGCTTGGCCAGGAGGAGGCTGTAGCCAGCCCAGCCCAGCAGTACCCACAAGTTGGCTGAACTTAGGATAAATAAGTCTTGACTTGTCCTTCTTGTCCTTTGCAGGAGGGAGTTTGAGGGTATGGTGTTGGTTTTAAATGAAAATTGTTTGGGTTGTTTTTTTGGTTGATTTTTTTTTCTTTGTTTGGTTGGTTGGGTTTTTGTGTGTGTGTGTGTGAGTTTTTGGTTTGGTTTGGGTTTGTCTTTGATTTTTGTTTTGTTTTGTTTTGTTTTGTTTTGTTTTGTTTTGTTTTGTTTTGTTTTGTTTTGTTTTGTTTTGTTTTGTTTTGTTTTGTTTTGTTTTGTTTTGTTTTGTTTTTAGGGAACTTTCTTTCCAGTTAATAGGGATATATTTGATGATAGCAGGGAAGTGAATTTGTGAAGGAATGATTGCCAACAAATGGTTTGTAGCTACAGAAGGATGCATCCCAAGCCTGAGGTGTCCTTAACTACCCCAAATGACAACATTATCCTGAGACCCAAGAGAGAGAGGCTTTCTTCTAAATTCATCCACTGTGGTGAGTGGAGTTGTGTGTTCTTTGCAAGAATGGCAAGGTAAGAGACAAAGCTCAACGAATTTCAGGGAATAAATTAAACTCCACAAAGCCTTGTCAGGCTTCTCCATATGTAAATGTATGTTTAATTCATACATCTAATTGAACAAATTCAGGAATGTGTAACAACACAGGACTAGGCTGCCCTGGGCTCTGCTACCAACTCCTGAAAGGAAATCCAAGCCTTAGGCTCTGCCATTTGCATATAAAATGTATTTTGGAATCGACCACTGAATGAGTGTGAAAAAGGTGCAAAGATTTCAGAGCAGAGAACTTCAATTGAAAATTCACACCAGGACCCTCCAGCCTGGTCAGAAGAAAATACCTGCTCAGGAGACAGAGGCTGAGGCCAGACTAACCCCCAGTGCTTAGTTTAATCACAGGGACATTTCTCTTAATCATATTACTCAATTTCGGGTTAATTGGATTTATTTTGAAGAATGCACCTTGTTCCATAGAACTTACCATATTCCATTTATTTCCACAAGTCCCCATCAGCTGCAGAAATTTCCTCCTTTGTTTCACTGCATTTCACAATAGAAGAGAATTTTCCTCTCTCAACTGGCAGATTAACCATTATAGTTAGTGAAAAATCCTGTCCAACAGGGTTAAGTCATCCCACTCAGATGGCTTTGACTTTGCCATGCCAATTACTAATTTCCATTAAGTTCAAAATATGTTTTATGCTGATAAAGGTTCTTAGAGCATTTTCTCTAAAGCTGCATTAAAGAAAGTGATGCTTACATAAGTCCTTTGGAATACCTAATGTGCCGTGACTTTTGCTATAAATATGTGCCAGTTCATTATTTTCACTAAAGTTCACAAGTGGGTAGGTATTGATTACTTTACAGTTAAAAGGGAAAAATCTTGGATACTTGGACGTGGTCTGGATAAGCTTGCAAAGCAATCTGCTCTTTTCAGTCTGGCCGAGTGGGTGATTATTTTCCTGGATTTCCTACCTTCTCCTTCCTCCTGGGTTTTCATATTTTTAATGCTGGACAATAATTTGCTGCCTCTAAAAGGCACTTTACTATTAGGATTCAACTAGAAAACTCTCTCCCCAAAGTCCAAATAGGTTTTTCACACCAGGGAAGGACTTAAAAAATGTGAGGATGAGAAGAACTTTACAAAAAGTGTGAAGATGGGGTGGGGAGGGAATATGAGTCCTGGCAGCTGGCTGTGGGTAGAGCTGCCCCACAGCAAATCCCTGGATTTAATGGATTTATCTGCCCGATGGAGCAGCATCTCACAGAGATTTGGACAAATTTGCCCAAATTTGCCCTTGTTTGTCTCTGACTTCCCCCTTGAAGCTCCTGCAGCCTCAGGGTGATGGGCTGCTGGTCCAGCATCCACAGCGGGGTGAGTCGCTTTGGGATGTTTGTCCACACTGCTGCATACAACTTAATTAGCCTGTCTGCTAATTGATCCCCTGCTCCTCTCACCAACAGGCCCAATAAAGCAAGGGAAGGGCTGTCAGTCTGGTGTGTTTTAGGCACCTTGGAGCAAAGGCAGCATGCCTGGCTCTAATGAAACTGCTGTCAGCTGAAGGACATCGCGCGTGCTGCTCTGGGGACAAGCCATCAGCTCTGGGGCACTTTGGTTTGCTGCTTTGCTTTTCCCTGTCATTTTCTCAAACAGAAATAATTTCCAAGGTCTTGTGTTCTATTATAAAAGTCTACAAAATCGTCTTTCTCTGACAAAAATGATTCAACACTGTCCACGGTCTTCTCACCTCTTCCATGGTTCAGGAGGTTCATGGCCATGCTGGATGTGACCTCCAGTTAATCCTGAAATTTCAGAGTGCAATATGTCCTTTATTTCTGAATATCAGAAAGGAATTCGCTAATTAGAGGGAAACCAAGGTCTTTCATGGGGAACATTTTAAGAAATCAGAAGTGTCATTCTTCTATGACAAATGACACTTAACAATGGTAAAATAACATTTCATAGCAGCAGAGGTTATTTGCTGCTGATATTGCAGAAGTCTGGAACTTTGAAGGACTCAAAAAGAGGGAAAAGTAAAACATGATTCCTTACTTAAGAGAGGGGTAGGAGGTGAAGGAGTTGACTCTCCTACCTCCAAAGGGAAAGATGTCCAAAGACCCACCTGGAATGTCTGAAGGAGCAGCTGATACTGAGGAGTTGCAGCTTTTTACACTAATTTCCGTCACTAATTTCCATCACACTAATTTACACCTTCCCTCACTCTGAAATTACCTTTGGGTCACTGAGCCCAGTTCACTGTGGCAACTGGGTAAGGCCAAACAAGGAGATACTAATTTTGGTGGAGAGAAGGAGGACTTAAGGCAAACGCTTGTGGCACTGATAATTCACATCCTGGTAATTCACATCCTGGCTGTTTTGTATTGGTTCCTCGGTGGAGGCAAGCCCTGGGGATGTGACTTTGATTATCTGGATCAAGCAGCTCCAGACTGCCTTAATGTGGGGCTGACTTCATCGGGAGTGCTCGTGCAGGAAGGGTGATTAACCAGGCAGCCGAGCATGGCCCAAGGCACCGAGATCGGATCAGCTCCAGGTGCTTGGTGAAATGCTGGGAAATTGCTTAGTCTGGTTTGAAACTGCACCAGAGCAGACTGGAACAGCAGCATTTGCTCTTGATGGATGAGCCCTAATTTATTTCCACTGCAAGAGGCTTTGGTGACAAGGTTACCCTATAAATAATATTTAAATTGTAATTTTGTTAAGTACCCTTCTCCTGTAGGGGGAAAAAAATAGCTGTTGCCTTCTTTTTGATTATTCCAGGTATTCAGTAACCCATCCTCATGTCCAGTGCTTTCAGTTATTTTATATGTCTGTATTTTTATATAATGTATGAATCTATGTATTTTTATATATATATATATCTATGTATGTATTTATTTATATATATCTAAGTATCTATGTATTCATATATAAAAATACACATATATGTGTATATATATAGATGTGTTTATCAGGAGAAAGATAATTCATGGAGTGATGCTTCATCCAGCTAAGATCTGCATGGGTCCATCAGAGCCATGGGCAGCCACCACAGCTGCACCTGCTGCAAGGGGACACGTGGCACTATCCCTGTGTGTGCCATCTTCAGGAATGTGGCATCACCATCACAGCATTTGCTTCTAAGAGGATTTCCTCTGGCTCACAAGAAACGAGGAGACTCTTTCTTCCTGACAAGCCGTGGAGGAGCAGGACTGAAATTTCAGAGCACTGCAATCAGCCACCAGAGACAGCAGCGTGGGGAGGGGAGGGCACAGCCTTGGCTCTGTCCCAGTTTCCAGGGCAGGGTGGAAGCTTCAGACCGTGATCCCTGTCTGAACCTTTTCCTAGAGAGCCTCACACATGGCTCTGGTTTGATGTGGAACAGAAGAAACATGGACAGGTGACTTCCCACCCTGACTCCCTGATTTATCCTGATTCCCTTCCCTGGGGCACGGGGCAGATTAAAAACCGGGGCTGCTGCTGGCAGACCCAGCGGCACAGGCAGAGCTCCAGCACTGTCTGTCCTTTGTGTTCTCTCTCTGCTGGGGCTGGGCATGGCTTCATTGGTAAGGCACTGACCTTTCCTGAGCAGTTTGTCAGCAGCAGAGGCCTCAGCCTGACACTTGCTGGCTCCTAAATGTTACCTGGTGCCTGGCTGGGGGAAAGGCAAGCTGCAAACAGCCTTGGGAATCCTCCTCCTTCCCTGCAGGCATGTGGCAGAGCGGCTGCAGACTTTTCTCTGTTCATTCTTGAGTTATGGTTTCCCCAGCAAGTGGCTGGGACCTGACTGGTTTTGGTTTAAAGGTTTAATTTTTAATAGAAATTTGGCACTTGATTTTGAGAGCAACTCATTGTGAAAAACCCGCTTATAGTTTAAAATAATTTTTTTACTAAAGACTTTTGTTCTTCTTTTGTTGCCTCACTAGGGATGTGTCAGCCAGCAGAAGGCTGGCTGATGTCTCAGATCCAGGTTTTTTGTCTTAAAAATGAGAAACATTAACATAAAATCAGGAAGTAAAAAGCATATAATTTAAACAAACATGTTGGGGGAGGAGGATACTTGTTTAAGTCTGTCTTCAACATTTTAATAGACAAGTTAGAAACCTTCCTGCCTGTGAGCAGGTTTGTGCAGCACGATGTGAGCTTGCAGCAGTCCTGCCAAAATCAGCATCGCCTGTTTCACGAGTGGGTGTGTTGCAAACACTGTCTGGAAAAACTGTTCTGAGGGGTGTCCCTGGAGGTGTTTCAGCCAGGATGACACCTGGGGGAGCACGGGGCAGGTTCAGTGGCACCACCCGGCTGTTCCCTGGGCTCCTCCCAGCCACGGCTGCAAGGAGCAGCGCTGGCCCCATCACACAGCCCCTCCCCAGGCCCGGCTCTGCCAGGCCCGGCTCTGCCAGGCTCGAGGCTAAGTCTGCGGGGGTCACCTCCCCTCGGGGATTTTGGCAGCTGCAGCACACGGTGCCTTGCAGTGCAGCAAGTCTGTCTGCTTGTCCCAGCCCAGGGCTGTGTCTCCTCTTGGATGAGATTCCATCAATGAATCCTGTTTTCCCCTGCCCTCAGAGACAAGCACAAGGGCTGGATGGAGATTTCCTGAGCATCACCAGGAGCTGGCACAACAATTGCTCAGCTCCTCCCCCAGAACCCTGCTCCATGCTCGGAGCATGTGGAGATGCACGTGGCATGACAAAGGTCACCAGTGGGAATGTGACATGGGGATGGCAAAGGTGAGGCACTCCAGATACCTACCCACCACTGGGAACTTCCACTGGTGTGTTTATCCAGGCAGAGGGGGAAGCAGTGTGCTGATATTAACAGACATTGACTCAATTCTCAGTGTGAAATGTTATTTACATATTTACCTCAAAAATTCCCCTTCCAAACGATCAAAAAACCTTTGCAGGGAAACCAAGGAATTTCTAAGGGGGTTAGCAATAGGACAAGGGGGAGTGGCTTCAAACAGAAAGGGAATAGCTTTAGATGAGGTATTAGTAAAATAAATTCCTCCCTGTGAGGGTGGTCAGGCCCTGGCACAGGGTGCCCAGAGCTGTGACTGCCCCATCCCTGGAAGTATTCAAGGCCAGGTTGGACAGGGCTTGGAGCAAAATGGGATAGGGGAAGGTGTCCCTGGCCATGGCAGGGGGATTAAAAAAAGATGATCTTTCAGGTACTTTCCAACCCAAACCACTCTCTGATTCTACAGTTCCATGAAGTACTGGCACTGAGAAAAGATGATTGCAAAGTTTAAAAAAGTGAGTTGTCCTGACCTAGAAAGTCAAAGAAATTCACTCGGGTCATAACTGATTTTTGTCCATGGAAGAAGTCTGAGACAGACCCTGACAGAGACATTCTGTCTACTCAGACATCAGGGAAGGACTTTCAGTCTCAGGGAAGTGACTGCACAGGACTCACAGGACTGAGGGCTTGAGCTCGCTGATTCACTGCAGTTATCTGATGGGAAACTAACGTGAAAGGTGGGAAGGGTTCTCAATTATCAGTTTATACGGCTTAAAAGTGAAGTCCTGCCTCTCTGGAGCGCTGCTGCAATGAGACACTCACCGAGGAGCAAAGTGCAGAAGTTTGGTTCAGCAGGTCCCATCATTGCCTGGTTAGAAGCCTGGAAAATCACAGGCTGCAGAAGCAGACTGCCTTAACCTTAACTAGAGATGTGCTCTGTAATTACAGTACTGTTCATGTGCAGAGCCAAGTCTGCTGTGGGACACCTTTCTTGGCTGGAATTAATGAAAGAATTCAGCAGCCCCATTGACTGAGCAAATCAGGAGTCACTTGAGTGCATTCTGTCAGCAGAAGGTGATTTTAATACTAGGCTGTAATCTATCATTAATTAAAATAAACATCTATTATTTGGGTTTGAGATTCTTTCCAAGAAGATAAATACCGTTTGGAAAGGTTTTCAGAGCTGATTACTTTGCACAGCCTGGACTGTGCCTGAGACAGGCACGAAGAAGATCTGGGAAAGGAAGACAAGGATGAGGAGGAACAAAAGGTGTTGAAATCAATGTCAGAAATTAGAGAAAGAACAGGCAGGGAGGGAACAGAAAAAGAAGCAGAACAAAACTAAAGAAGACAGACAAAATGTGATTGATTGGGAGGGAGGGTGGCAGAAGATGGCTGAGTGACTGGTGGGGTGACAGCACAGATACGAAGCTGGGGAGGTGGCGTTGGGGGTCCCTGGGTCTCTAGGGGCAGGCTGGGAAGCATTTGCCAGGAATGATGTTGCTGTGGTCATTGCTCACTGAGGTGGAGGTGGATGAGAGGACCCTGGAGGTCTCCTCCAGCTCTGGTTGTGCTCAGGCATCCCAGGTGCAGATTTCAAGGACCCACAACCCCAGAATGGCAGGATATTTCGTGCCTTCCAACTTCCACCTGCTCATTCTCATTCCTGAACCCCCTGGGACCTTCAAGCCCAGGGAATCCCACGCTGTGCATGCATCCATATCACAACTGAGCAAGTTTCCATCATTTTCCTCTGCTGCAGAAAAGCCTCAGGGATGCCTTGAGATTCCCAGGTGAGTAGAGACACAGCCTGAACTGTGTGGCTCATATGCCATTTGATAAATTCTTAGATGTTCCTTAACAGTATTTAACTCCCATGGGGTTTCTAGTCTTTGGTGTTGAAGCTAATGAGCAAGAGTAGCAAAGAGTCACCACAATATCAAATGTGACATCAGAGGTGTGGCATTGCTTATGTGCTCTAAACTTGTGACTACTTTCAGAGCATTTGCTCAGATGTCCTGTTGGTGGGGGAATGTTTTCCTTCCTCCTGTAACTGTTTCACACCACAGGGAAATCAAAATCTGTTTTCCAAACAGCTACAGACCCTGCCTGTTTTCAAGAAGGTGTTTATGGAAAGATGCTCAGCACCTCCTACGTGGATCTCTGCTCTCCTTGAGCAACAGCACCGTGCAGGATGAAGCCCCGTGCTGGCATCAACTTCTGGGTAAACTGCCTCTATAGAAATTGAGCATCTGTTTCTATTAGCAACAGCTGCTTCTGCATGTAAGAGTGTGTTAGTGCATTTAAACACCTCATTATTAAATTGAGCCTGTTTGTGGGTTTGGGAAGTTTGGGGTCCATATGATGAGGAAGGGGCTGGTACAGGAGAGCAGGTTACATCAGAGGGAGTGATGGAGAGCACGATCCCCAAATTCACCTGTGCAAGAGCCAGGCATCTTCTGCAAACCTCCAGTAAAAGCTCCTGTAAAACAGGGTGTTCTGTGAGCCAGGGATGTGCCCAACAGGCAGAGGAGCAGAGGGCCCTACTGTGTGTCCTGCTCCTCCCAGCCTGCCAGGACAGACGGACACTGCGGACAGAAAGGGCTGAGGTACCATGGGAAGCGCTCTCGGGGCAGCTCTCGCTCAGAACAGCAGGATGCTGCCAGCGTGTTCCTGCCGCTGCTCCCGGCAGGTGCGGCGAGAGGAAATGCTTTCTGCCATGGGGACTAAAGCAGCACGAGAAGAGCCGTCGGCTTTGCCTTTCCCAGTCCCCAGTGCCGGCTTCGGGCAGGGTGGGGTGGGACCAAGCTGCTCGTTCGCTCGGCGAGCTGCGGGATGCAGCCCGGCATCTGCTCTGCTGCCCGGTACCCGCGCGTCTGCCGCCGGCATCCGCAGCAGGAAAATAAATACACCCGGAGAGGCTGGGGTGGGAGTGGGACCGGCCCGGCAGGAGCAGCTCAGCCAGGAGCAGCTCTTGTTCACAGAGCAACCAGCCCAGCTAAAGGAGAGGCTGGACAGCAGCCACAGAGCAGCCCTGAACGGTTTTTCCTATTTAGCCGCAGGGATTTTGTTGCACGTCTCAAGAAGGCTTTTTCATTTCCTTTGGAAAATAGGCTGCAATCACGCAGAGAAATGGCATGTGACAAGATTAGGGCAGGAATCACCAGTGAGATGAGCACCCAAAGTGAGCCAAAGGCTACATGAGCGTGTTTCATTAAAGGTGTGAATATTTTGTTCTGCTGTGCCAAAGCATCTCTTGAAGTATCGGTATTCTCTCATTGAAGAAAACAAACCCATGAAATTCAGAGGATGCACAAGGTGAAAATTAAATTGAGGTTCCTCTCAGGCTCTGAACTTCCTTGCATACAAGCTTTGTCCAAGTGGAACTTATACTTTTCTGCCATAGAAACACCAAATTCTTCTGACTCAGAAAGTTGTGCTGGAAGGACTAAAACTAATCAGACAGGGTTGTTTGGTAGCTTATAGCAAACCTTAAAAGCTGGGCCAAGCTGATAGCAAATTCAGCTAAGCAGATTAGCATGTATGGACCTTGCAAGCTGTCAGTCCCTTGCATGGGATTTGTATCGGGCACTTTGGACACCCTTTGGTGAGTCCCTCCCAGCTGACACTGCCTGCTCACTCCAGATTCACCGAGCAGCCAAACTTTTCTGTTCTTCTTGGGCTTTTGTACTTCAGCTAGTTTCCCTGAGGAGGGGGAAGGGAAACACATTTACGTATCGCCATGGTTGCAAAATCTGGAATTCCGAAGGCAAATCAGCTCCCTTTGTGTGTTACTGGGTCAGCTGTGATGAAATGAGGGGCAAAGAATGTGTCTGAGCCCTTCAGCTTTTGAATGTTCAATGAGAGAAGCATTTCAATGGCACCAGGAGGTCGGCTGTGATGTTGCTGAAGCAGCTGCAGAAAACATCTCCACTTGATGCCCACAACTTCCCAGCTGATAATAACCACTAATAAGTGTGATAAATGTTATAATAAATGTGATAAGTCACAGCCAAAGCTGACAAAAATTTCATAAGGGCTACTGTTTCTGCACAAAATCGGCTGGTTTATTTTAACAGCCTTCATTGGTACAACCAGTGACCAAACCCCGTGAGCTGAGCTGGGATGGAGGGGGTGGGAGCGGGGAAGGTGTGCGGGCACTGTCGGCATCTCCCGGTAACAGCAAACAGCCCCAGGGCTGGGGTGGAAGGAGGGCATGCATGCAACTTCTGAAATTCCTCTAGGCAAGTCTCCTCTGGAGAAATCTGGCATAGCACGGATGCTTTTAAGGTATTTTAGTCATCTTTTAAAAGCAGCACAATGGTGAATGCCTGAAGAGAGCAGCACCTCTGCTGTTTGGGAAGTAGGTGGCAGCTGACTCTCGTGGGTTTCCTGGGTCTCTGAGGTTTGCTCAGCAGGCAGCTTAGGGAATACTTTCTGGTAGGGCTGCTGAAAGATCTTGGTTCTGCATGATGTTAAAAAAATAAGAAAAATTGCACCTCTCACGTACTCTGGCCTTGTTGCTGTTTAAAACTGAATATTTGCTGGGTTTCTCTTCCAGTGCTAATCCTGTGCCTTATTGCTGATTTTTATCAACAGCCCCTCTGATAGATGCCATTGATGCTCTGCCCAGTACAGCAGATGGTAGCCAGGAAAACACACTCCTGTGAGACCCTGCTCCAGAAAAATTCATCCTGGGGCTGTATGAGCTCCCAGGTCAGCAGTGCTGCCCTCTCTGCTGGCTGTCCCCACCCTTCACAGAGGTTGGAAGTCAGGGGTTCAGGCTGGGAGCACAGCTGGGATCATTCCCCAGGTATCCATCTCTAACCACCCTCACCTTCTGCAGGGGGAAGGAGCTGATGTTGAAACCTATTTGCCTGGAAATGAGCTTTTCCTGAGCAGCCTAATGCTGAGCTTCTAGGTGAGTTACTATAAATGTGTTTATAATTATTTACCTAATTGCAACTACTTTCACAAACGATTTTGTTAGCACTTACTGGGACTACAGTAACATCTGAGGTTATAGTAATGAAAATGTAATGCAACATGATAGCAGGATACCACCAAAAGGACTGATCTGAGAGGTGTTAACATCAAGATCCCAATTGTGGGTGCTTAGTTAGGAGCTCTCAGTGCAAGGAACTGAGCTAAAGTGTGGATGGGCAAGAGGCATGGAGAGAAGGGAGGTGGTAGGGATGTAGAAAAGAGGAGAATGCAGGACACCAGGAGACCAGGACTCTTTCTTAGAAGCATTATCAGGGGTTATAGACACCAACAGAAAGAAACCAATTTTTTTTTAAAGTGACTGAATAAGGCATCCTGGTTTTCCTAGTCTTTTTCTCCTAAAATGATGTGAGAATTGCCAGGTAGTTATTGCTGGATAAAGACAGTTTCAGTCTAGAATACAGAGCCCATAGAGGTCACAAGTCACAGAGGAACAGGTGTTCAGCACAGCCCTTTGCAGATGCCCCTCCCCAGCAGGTGAGACTGGAGGTTTATCCTCTGTGAGACAGGTTCAGAGGGACCATGGAAGGTGCAGAGGTGACATTAACCAGGCAATGAGGACATTTGGCCTCTGCCCAGGAGTACTTTTGTTTATAAACCAGTATCCACTTCCCAGGAAAATATTTTTGATGTTGACTTCAGACATCCTCTCTGGGAGGTGGCCCAGCCTCCTGCCTTGCCCAAGAGACAATAGAAGGAAAACGAGCACAATAGGTGCATGTGCTAAACACTTTAATGAGCACTTCCACACCATTCTCCTGCATTTCCTCACATCCCCATGAGTCAATAAGCACCTCATGCAGCTTTCTAGATAGTGTGCAATAAACTGATACAGCCACGGACCAGCCTGAACATCAGCTCCCATTCACTGAATAATTGATGGAGATGTGAACTGATTTTGTGCCGTGTGTGTTGTCTCAGTGACTATTCCCACTGATCCCTGTGCCTGTGTGAGCTTCCTACAATGAGATTATGCTTACAATATTTCAGATACAATTATACCCATTTGTGCAAGAGACACTGTGACAATTTTTACACATGCACAAATGCCCAGCTGATTGATCTGCACCTGCAAACAGAAAAGGGCCCTTGAATTTGTTGCCCTGTGGCTCTGTGGGATGCGTGCCTCTTGTTTTCTCTGGTTCATTTTGAATAGTAAGTTAATGATAGAGCACAAATCCCCAGTGATTATGCTCTGGTCTCCATTGTCACCCAACATAATGTCCTCCTGTGGCTCTTTGTGAGGATGCTCTGTGATGCACAGGACATTCAATAGGAAGTGCTGTAAGTTCTGTATTAGAAAGTCAGCATTGATAGTAGTTACTTGGGACAATTTTATCTCCTGGAGACAGGGCTTTTAAATTATGACTAATACATGGTATCTGGGAGTCTTTCATCTCCAGCTCTCTCTCAGATATTTAGCCCAGATATACTTACATTGCTCCCAAACCACTCAGCCTTTCTTTTCCAATGCACACAAGAGAAATTCATGATTTATGTAAATGGAAAGTTATCAGGCTTCAGAAAATTTGTTTATTTTTTAGTGTCATTTACATAGAACCAGTAACAGGATCTGGACTGAGGGATGTGGATAACAGAGCCTTGTAAAGAGAAAAGATGTGAGCAGAGAGGACTCACTTCCCATTGACTTAGACATTAATAAATAATAAACATGCTGTTTTGGGATGAAATTCTGCCTCCATGTCCACCAAGACCAGCTATTTCAATAATGACTGAGCTCTGTGTTGGTCGCACCAGCTCAGGACCTGTTCTGATCATTCCTGCCTCTCAATTGATTCTCTGACAGTTTACCAACAGCTTTTCAATTACCTGAGCCTGTGAAAAGCTCATATAAGTATCTAATTTCATTTAGTGTTTTCCATCATGCTCTAGGTTATACTCAGTGCTGATTATCTTTGCATGTTTTGCAAGAGTGTGACTACAAATATAACTTAGTGTGAGTATTCAGAATGAGGGATTGTTGGGAATTTTTCAATGAAATAGCTTTCCAGAAATAAAAGAGTTCTCAAACTGGCAATGCAGCACTAAACCCAAAAATTCTACTGGGAAAGGTGATTGCTCAGGGTATTGGAGAATGGGATACATTTTTCAAATTGTCTCCAGTAAACGCTCTAACTCACCCTTTGCACACCTGGGTTGGTGTCTAAATCAGCTGAACCTATTGGAACAATTTTATTGTTGAAACAAGGATTTTAGCCTTAATCTCTCAGACTATACCCATGCTAATATAATCAGGTATGCTTCCTTGCTCTGGGCACCCCACTCCAGCAGTATCCTTTCTCCTCTCCACTGGGTATTTGTCTTCTTGCAAAGGCAACCCAAGACTGAGGGAAGAGTTTTTCTGCCCTCAGTGAGTGCTGTGATGTATCTGGTGCACTCTCAGCTGTGTCCCACAGCTGGCCTGACCTTGCTGCTTCTGATGCAGGGACCTTCCATTAATTTCTGTTGGGGAAAAAGAAAAAATAATTTTTTGGAAGTTCTTAATTTCATCCCTCTGCCAAATCAGACCTTTCTGAGTGCTTTTGATGGTCAGAAGACTTTGGCAGAATGAGGCTAGTCCTCACTGCCCTTTGTAGCTTTAATCACCGTTTTCCCTGTTGCTCATATGATGAACTCCAAACCATAGCTTGGTTGGCAGCTCAGTATCTCTTTAAATCACTACTGGTTTCTCCTATGTCATTAATATTTTATTTATGTTGTATTAAATTTCGCATCAGTCTCCATGCCAACAGTTCATGCCAGCAGCAATGTCTGACAGAATAATTTAAACCCTCAGAGGCATGAGCAATTCCATTTTGAAAAGCATCACAAAGTTGGATTCATTTTGTCCTTGTTTTGCAGTGTGAAAGAGTCAGGCCTGGACATGGAATCAGAGTGGTTTGGGTTGGAAGGGACATCTTAAAGACACCTTGAAGATGTCAAGATGTCTTACAGGGACTTGTCCCTGTCCCAAGGGCAGGGACACCTTCCTCTATCCCAGGTTGCCCCAAGCCCCATCCAACCTGGCCTTGAACACTTCCAGGGATGGGGCAGCCACAGCTTCTCTGGGTACCCTGTGCCAGGGCCTCACCACTCCCATGAGGAAGAATTTCCTCGAAATATCCAATCTAAACCTGCTCTCCTTCAGTTTGGAGCCATTCCCCCCTGTCCAAGCCCTTGCAAACAGCCTCTCTCCACATTTCTTGTGGCCTCTGCAGACACTCAAAGGCCACAAAAAGACCACCCCAGAGCCTTCCCTCTGCACACTGAACAATCCCAATTCTCCAGCCTTACGTGTTCTCCTCTGGCCCACGTCTGTGGGGACACCAACAGGGGCATCTTTCCCCACAGGGAGAGTTGAGGACTAAAACTCAACCTGGCATCAAACATCATCCACGCCTGACACCAAATCCTTAGGGAAAGGCAGAGCCTTTTGCTAGACCAGATGATAATTCTGGGAAAACAGAAGGTTTTGAGTAGAAAGTCCCTTCCTCAGGACACTCTCAAACTCTTGCTTGTGGAGTTGCACCATCGTGGCTACACCACTGTTACTGCTCTCATCTCTGTGTAAGTGCAACCCATGCAATTATTTTACTGTTTCCCTGTTTACATCGTTTATGAACTGTAGGTTCCTATCTGCTTGGCTGCTCTCAAGCAAATCTCCCTGATATTGGTCTGGAGATAAAGCCACTGAGAGGGAAAACCAGCAGCCAGCTTAACTCCCCCTTAACCATGTGCAGTATGGCCTCAATTTGGATTTGTTTATTTATTTATTTATTGTCATTTCAGCCCTTAGTAGATCTCCAGTAAAGAGCAAGGAATGTACTCAGTCTCAGAGGTTCAGCAGGAGTGGACAGCTCTGTTGGGACTGCGTGGCATCCATCCTGTCCTCTCTGGGATGTCAAACCAATAATAAAACAGTGAAAAGCTGGGTAGAAATAAAAAAGAAGAGTAAACTATTAATGTTTAAATAAGAGAAGAATATGCAGGAGAATACAGCCAAAAATGGATGGAGTTTCAAGGGAAAGAGCAGCAAAAGTTTTAGTGTGTTGCTTCTTTTCATTCAAGGGATTCGAGGGACCCCTAAAGAATCACTAATTGAAATGCAAAGTCTGGATAAAATAATGTGTAAATGGGGATAATGTAATGCCACACAGGGAAGATTTGACACAAAACACTTTAGACTCCTGGGGAGCAACAAATTCAGATTTTCTCCCACCATATTCTCAAAATCCCAAACCTGCAAGACTTGGGGAATGCCATTAATCCCAGGTGTAGCCAAAGGCAGAGATCCAGGAATCACAACTGCCTTCCTAAGCCTCTGCACGAGAGGGGATTAGAGAGAAATGAGTTCACTCGAGGAACTGTGGAGGTAGCACACATCATCCCAAAGAGCAATTTGTCAATACACTGCACATCTCTGTGAGTGCAGGGGAAGCAAAGAAAGATCCAAGCAACAACTGCAGCCTATAAACGTGGCTGTATTGATTTTCCATGCCAATTAATGCCAGCAAAGAATACATCCCTGGAGACCACACAGCACGAACTGCAGGCAAAATTGCCTCTCTTGAGACTGCAGCTGCCTTTGCAGCCTCATAGTATCAGCCCTCCTTGTTTGCTTCTGCTTCTTTTATTAAAAATCCACAGTGGGAAAGAGACTGGTGCATCTTCCTGCACTTAAATGTGGTTGAGAGAATATCTGTTTGATTCAACAAGCCATATCTATCCTCTGTCTTGTTATTTTTGTGTTTTGTTTTGTTCTCTGTGAAATATAATGAATGGTCTTGCTTATTTCTCCCAACCAGCAATTACTTTAGAGATCAAATCACAAGCAGCCCTATAACCTTCTGACAGGGCAGGATTATGAAAGACCTGCAGAAGTGTCATGCAGACTCTGCTGTGAAATCTGACAATTTAAGAGGTTCCATCCTGGTCCAGACAGTGATAATTTTTGATACTCTTTAAAAATATCCTTCCTTTTTTCTACTCTGCCAGGTATTTGAGAAATTAATGAAATCTGCAATCCTTTCTGCAGATGGGAGGGCATTTGACGATTCACTGGCTTGGAGGGTGCTAACAGCCATCCTTTACATGTCTTGTCTTGGTTTAATAGGTACTTGCAGCTGTGGGATCATTGCTGCATTTCACAGTTCTGCTCTATTATTAGATATTGGAGGAATATGAGAACACGGATAGCTTTGTGTTAAACTACCGGTTCCTGTGTTTATTGGCACCACCTGGGAGATTAAAACAGCTGCTGTCACTCTGCAGAGTTATCTTCAAAGCAGGGCAGACATCATGAATGCATGATCAAAGCCCCCTCACTTTGTCCCATTGTGCAGGAATTACAGATGGGAACGCTCTCTGCAAAGGCAGAGCTGGCTCTGGTGAAGGAGCAGACAGAAGCTTTGCCCTGACGTGGGAAAGCAAAGCCAGTCATGGAATCACAGAGTATCCTGAGCTGGGAGGGACCCACAGGGATCACTGAGCCCAGGAGAACCCCAAAGATCTCAGCCTGTCCCTGGGAGGGCTGTCCAGGCTCTCACTGAGCTCTGTCAGGCTGGCGCTGTGACCTCTGCCCTGAGCAGGTTCCAGTGCCCAGCCACGCTCTGAGGGAGCACACCCAGCCTAAACCTCTCCTGACACAGCTCCAGGGGTGCAAACACAGCAATGCTCCCTGGTTTGATGGCCTTCTGTAAGGGGAAACAACAGCAGGAGAGTCAGCAGTGCCCCCAGGGCATGGGGACACCTGGGGGTGGAAAGATGGATCCTCGTTCACAGTGACCAGAACCACATTGATAGAAAAACTCTCTCTGTGATCTTTTGGGATAATTTCAGCTCATTTTGCCACAGCTGCTGAGCTGCCTCTGCAGAGGTTGGTGGGGACCTCCAAGGAGAACTCTGCACCCATGGGAAAACATATTTGCCTTGAAAATAGCAAGATAACCTGTCCTTTGGAGGCGAATTGGAAGGTACTGTTGGAGATAGGATGGGATATGAAATCTGTGGCAGAGCCACTGGCTCATGTTCTTTGCATGTATGGGCAAAAGGGACTCAATAAATAATGCAGCAAATGCACAATAAATAATTTAGGCACCATGAGGCTTGGGTGAGATACACAAGAACCCCTCCTAAATTTAAAGTGCCTCTCCCTTTTTGCATGGCAGGGTGGCATCAGCCTCTGGGACCTGTGTTGGTGGCCTCCTGAACCTGCCACTGCCCATTGTGGCTCCAGTCCACCAGTGACACACACTGAAAGGCAGCAATGCCAGCAAAGGCCTGAGTGAGCAATTTGAATGTTAATTTGCATTTATGTAAAGTGCAGCTCTGTCACGTGGCTGCAGCCCAGTGCAAGGTGACATCTGCTAGAGGTGTGTGTGGTGGCCCTGGGTGGGTGAGTTTATGGTGGGTCACCTCTGGGAGCTGCATGGTGCTGCAGTTCAAAGTCTGATGGTAAGAGCGTGCTGTGGTTAATGATAAATGTGATCTTCCTCCTTCAAAAACTGTGGGAACTACTGAAGGGAATGTGAAGCTGGAGGCCAGTGAGAGAAAAGTAAGACACAGGCAGGAGCTGGATCCCTACAGCCCCTGTGTTCTAACAGAGCCTTCAGAATAATTATGAATAAAGCACTGTTTTCCAAATCACTTTCTAAAATAAACCATCCAGATGGCTGTAAGGGAAGACCTAGTCATCAGTCTGAGTAATGCTTATTTTGAGTACATTAGCCATAAAATGTGTACAGTTGTGCTGGATTGTGCACAATGAGGCTCAAACAGATGCAGAAGCAGGAATGTCACAAGTGACAGACAGGGGTGGTCCACACTGTCATTCTGGACTTGGTCTGTGGGACAATCCTGGGAGCTGTTTCAGTGTCTCACATGGAATGTGTAGAGAGGAAGAATGTCTTGTCTTTCCTACAGCTTTATAAGTTCCTGGATCACTCAGAAATATGTATGAGGAGATACTTGGTACTAAGAAAAGGAGAATGTTCTTTCTCTCTGTCCTTTCTGGGAGAGGTGGACAGGATAGAGACATTTTCTGATACTCTGTGTGAGCAAGGTTATTTGGCTTTTCAGCCAGTGCTGGGATTCTTGCCCCTCCTTTCCCCCAGAGTGTCCAATTCAATTTTGATACAAATGAGATCTGAAAAGCAACACTCACACAGGAAGGCACAACCCTGGTGCTCTGCTGGGGCTGGCAGTGTCTGCTGTAGCCCAACAGAGTGACCTCTCAATTCCCAGAGGTGTTTTCCAGCTGCTGGGCCCAAGCTGACACCTTGTTTGGTGCTCGTTCTGCAGTGCTGGTACGTGCAGAGCTGTGCTTGATTGTTCTTGTGGGCACCCTCAGGGGATGGCTCCCAACAGCATCTGTGCCAAGTGCTGAGGAATTGTCACCAGCTCTGCTGGAATTGTCACCAGGCTGAGGAACACTGGAAGGGCCTTGTTGGCTTCTGCCATTCCCCAAACCGTGAGTGAAAAGCTCTGCACAGGGAACACCCCCGTGGTGTTCTGGGGGTGTTCTGCTGGAAGGGCCCCCCAGTGCCAGGACAGGTGGAGGGGCCGTGCAGAGCCCCCGCCCCTCTGGGGCCCTTTCATGGGGCCCACCTGCACATAGCTGAGAAAAATGCCACCTGAAACTCAGTTTGGCCACTGCACTCTAATTTGCATCCCCAGACTTTGTCCTAAATTACAGCCTGGGTAATAGCAGCTGCTTTATTTATTTAATTTTCCTGAATGTAATTTTTATTAGCTGTGAAATCAAGCCCTTTCTGGAAGTATGTGAGCAGCCTTCATGTATAGGAAGATTATAATGGTATAGCAGAAAAATCGAGCCACTGGAAGCTCTTGAGGCATAAATTCAAACCCTCATTAATCTCTGTGGGCTGCATCTCAAATCTGAATTTTTACAGAACGTGGGTGGTGTTTTCGCAGTGAGTTGCTGGAATTGGTTGGCTGAGAGGGTTGACTTAGATAACAATATGTTTCTGAACCACAGCCCTGTGCCTGAGCAAGATGCAGGCTGTGGCTCAGGCTGAGCACGTCACATTCAGGAGGTGCCCGTGGCACGGGGGTGGCTCCGGGTCCCCGCAGCTCGGGGCTGTGGGAAGCACAGGCAGCAGTGGGACTGACACACAGGCTGTTGGTGGACTCATTTTGGTTTTTCTAATCTTCACTAATTCAGTTACAGCATGCTTTTATTTCTGCTTTATTCTTTTTTCTTTTTTTTTTTTTTTTCAAGAAAAGCTGAACTTCTTTATCTGGGCCAGCTCAGCTTTTTTACTGTGAATACCCATTTAAACTGACATGTGGGGGATGTGTCACCCCCATCATTCTGTATCACTCCTGCCTTTCATCCCAGCCCCAGAGGAGTCCCTTGCTGCTGACAGAGCATCTCAGGGATCTCTGGAGACCTGAACACCAGGAATAAGTTTGTGCTGGCTTTGGAGAGCTGCACTTGGCTCCTGAGCTTTCACCTTATGCTTCTGGGAGCACCAAGGTCGTTGGTTTAAGCTGTTATAACACAAAGATTTCTGAGTCACTGCTGCAAGAAGACTAGCAAGAAATAAACTACTGCACTTATGGAATTCAGGTTATGACTGAAGTGCTGTCTTTTATCAAGGGCAGGCTTTGTACCAAGAAAGGGCAACAAGAAAGAGGCTTAAGGTTCAGTTCCAGGTCCAAGAAGGATGAATGCTGGAGGGATTCCCCATCAGATTTTGGAAAAAACTGACAGTCATTCTGCTATCACAAACATCTTGGTACCTCAGATGTAAGAATTGTCCACATTTTGTTAGAAATACTACTAAAATTGGAAGAATGGATTAAGGAAACCCTGCATGTGAAATGACAGCAGAAACTTGCATTTTTATTTTCTAATTTAAATCAGTTTGGTGTTGGCTTATGTAGGTACAGATTGGAAGAGAACCAAACCTTTATATTTTTAAATCAGTTCAAATAGCAGAATCCCTACATTAGGGAAGCAGCAGTTCTGGCCACAGTAGGTCCTACACACAAAATTCAGCTGGAGAGGGAATGTTCTTCTGGAGTTCTATATCTATGTTTTGTGCAGGTACAAATGAGAGATACCGAAAGGTGCTGTCCCCTGGGAGCCAGCAGACACTTAAAAAAAAAAAAAAGAGTAAGACAGTAAAAAGCAGAAAACTTCTCTGAGTGCATCAAAGTCAGCTGAAGAAATATTGCCTTTCTAACAAGAAAACATCAGTTCAACATTTTCTTAATAACAGAGTTTAATAAGTGCCAGATCCTTGTGGCTTTATGGGCTGTTAAAACATGTGGGCTATAATGAGCTGGAAAAAAACCCAGCAGAAAGTGGAGGGATTTTTTACCTGTAGCTTTGCTTTTACTGCGGAGCATCCCAGAGGCAGAGCTGTGGATTTCTTGTTCATGAGCACAACCTGCTGGCTCCCACTGCAAGCAGCAGCAGGAGACACGGGTGCATCTCCCTTCTCTCCCACCCACAGCTGTTGTTTTAAAATGATCATTGCCAGGAAAGCTGTTTGTTTCTCTGGGTTCTGCGTTGGGTGCTGAATGAGGCTCCCTGACTCCAGTATCAGAAGGCTGATATGATTTATTAGAATGACTCCATTATTCAGAAGGTTTTAGGGCTAAGTTGCCCACGTTCAGAGTTACATGTTTCCTCCACCCTGGTCAGAGCAAGACTCCCCAGTGCTTACAAAGTCAGAGAGATTACAACCTCTACATCATTGGCTAGAAAGAGAAAACTACATCTCCTGTATCAGGAGACAGGCAAAGGAATGCATCCGTTGTCCTTGAATCCACACACAGACACAGGTTTGTTTTTACAGAAATCTGCAGAGAAGTCAGCTTTCCCATGGAAGGAAAAATGTCCAGCAAGTTTCCACACAAGAAACTTATAAAATGTCTGTGACACACAGCAGTTTGTGTTTGGGAGTGCTCTGGATTGTGTCTTCCCCTCATGAATGCACATGCCCACTGAAACCCCTATGAGACATCCACAGCTTATTCTAAAGCATGGAGAAAACACAGAGAAACTCCTCACACCTCTCTGCAGGTACAGGAGCTTTGAACATTTACAGTTAAAAGCCAGGGAAAAAACTCCTGAAAAAAACAAACAGTAGTTTCTTCCTCTCAGAGCACCAGGTACTCGGGGGTCCCAGGGGCTGAGGGCTTACTGCAGGCTGTGGCATCAGCTGACATTCCCAGGCACAATTGTTCCCACCACCTTGTGATGCTGTCTGAGCCAAAGCCAGTGTCTGGGGTCAGGGGTGGCTGCTGGCAGACTCTGTAGTGTGTCCATGCTTTGTTTGTCCCCTGGGGTTAGCTCTGAGCTGGCACACCTTGGGAAGGATGTTCACAGGCAGCAGTTCATGCTGGTGGCTGTAACTCCAGTTGAGAAAGGGCTATTGTTTTCCCTTATGTCTGCTGACACCCACTTTTTCATCTCATTTAGTTATATTTTTAGTTGCACCTTTCCCTCCTCATCATTTTCACTTTAGGATGGCTGCAGCAGAACATGAGCCCCACCCCTCTCCCTCCTCCCCACCCATCAATATTTTTCTCAATATTTAAAGAAACCCAGCAGTAAAACTCAGAGTGCATGGACTGTAATTCACCCCAAAGGGCAGTGAGGCACAGGAGGTGATGCACACCTCATTCTCCCTGCTGCAGCTCAACTGCTGTGAGTGCAAAGTTCCTCCCTCACTGTCATTCCTCTCCTGCCTGCAGACACCTGCTCCCACCTTGTTCTGCTCTGAAAGCAAAGCCTGCTGTAAGTTTGTGGTTCCAGTCTGTAATCCCAACCCTTCCATCCTGCCCTGAAGGAAAGTGGCAGCAGTTCCACCCCAAGACCCTGTTGGGGTGTCCTGTGCCTGTGCTGGGCTGCCTCTGCCACCACACCCCTGCACCCACAAGGATTTCCCACAAGATTCCTGTAAGGAAGGGTGACTCTGGGGCATCGTGACAAATGTGGCTCTGGTGTGATGCCTAGATGGCAGCAAGGACCAAGCCAGGTGTTCCCAGGTACACAACAAACACTTAAGAGTGTTTAATAAGCACCAAAGTCTCCCTCTAGTTGTGCCTTTTCACTCTGCAGTGAATGTTGCTTCTGATGAGGTGTCTGTTATTAATTCCCAGTCCTACTTTGATCTCACTAAGGTTCTGCCTGAAGGCTGGGAGCTGGAGGAATGCTGCTGGAGGAGTTCTGCTCCTAGGTGTGCTTAGAGGCTGCCCCTCCAACAGCCTGCTGGCCTCTCCTCACACAAAGGCTTGCCTGAGATCTGGGACAAAAATAAAAGTCCCTAAACTGTGGGCTCACTTGGCTGGCTGCAAATGCAGAGTTGGGAAGAGGAGTGTGATCTGAGTATCTTGCTGAAGCTCTGTCTGTGTGTCCTGGCTGGCTGCAGGAATGACTGACAAAACCAGTCAGTGCTGCTTCTAAACACATGAGCCCCACAAGCTTCTTTTTAGGGTGAGCTCAATTTTCAAATTGTGTTTGGGAATCGTGGTGAATATTTGGACCAAAGCATATTACAGCAGAGAGAGCACTTTTGCATCAAACCACTTTTTAATTTCATGGAAGCTTTCATCTTCCAATGAAAATCTTGGAGTGAGTGACTGCAGTCCCTGCTGCAGGATCCTTGCCCTCAGAAGGGATGTTGGCTACCAGGGCAATGGGACTGGGAGTCCTGCTCCAAGGGGAGAGCACAGCACAGTGCAGGCTGCTCCCACCGGGTGGGGCACAGGGACAGCTTTCTGTCAGCTTCTTTTCAAAAACAACTTGCTTTGGAGTCTGTGGCACCCACCTGGAATGACAAGGGAACATCCCTCATCTCCTGCTCCCTCACCACAGGGGCAGCTGCTGGAGCAGAGCCTGCACTCAGGGCAGTGGCTGCACACAGAAATTCATCTCCTCACCAGATCCCCCATATTCCTGCTATGTAAGCCTAATTGAAACCTTGCACCATGATAATTAATCATTTGTAAGGGAATTAAATATTAGCCTGTATTATAGTAATCATTAGTTGTATATTAACAGGATTATTAGCTGTTCATTAACTGTTTAAGCTCTTCAAAATCCCCTTTGTCACACCACAGGTTTGTGTTAAATGTCTGTCTCAAATGACCTGAAACAAGTGTCCTTTTACCTGCTGTAAAAGGCACCACAAATTCCAGAAGTTTAGTTATTTTGCTTCTTTGGTTATAATCTCCCTTTCTATTGGACTTCATTTAAATTCAACAACAGTGAAGACATAGCATTGATATAGAGCCACTAAAATCTCCCAGGGATTGAGGGGATTGACTTCCCAAAATTATATATGATCACTGAGGCAATCATTCCTTTTTTTTTCCCGTTGCTTTTGTGCTGCTGGCTTCAGGCATTGGCAGATCTTCTCCCTCACTGAGGAGTATATGCCCTACAAAGATGCAGAACAGGGACTAAGAGAGGGCAAAGCTAATGAGTATATTTTCATTCTGATAAGATTCAGAAGCACAGCCACATTTTTTGGCCCCTTCCTTTCAGGTCATTAAGGCAAATCGCTGCATTTCTCTGCCTCTGCCTTCCTTCACTTGAAGCTAAGGCTATTTCATTTCCCCTGTGCAATCTTCATCCTTCCCCAATAAAAATGTAAGTTCCTCAAGGCTGTGGTTTGTGCAGGCTGCTGCCCAGCACCAGGGGTGGCACCTGCAGGGTTCACAGCCCTGCCAGAGCCAAGGTGAAAGGGGAGTGATGGGACCTGCTGCCTGCAGCACCTAACGCTGCAGTGGTGAGAGACTGTGGCCAAAGCAAGGGCAGAACTGTTTTTCAGGTCACAAGGTCACTATTTTAGTGTCTGGGTGAAGGAAACACCACCCTCCCCATGTGAGCACAGCCTGCCAGCCTTGGCTGTGGAGTTGTGGCTTCCCCTTCCCTGCCTGTGGGTCAGTCAGGGAAGCCAGCTGAGGAATGAAATGTCCTGCTTGTCAGGCTCCTGCTTGGGCCTGGCAGGCAGCAGAGGTGTTTTTGGCAGGTGCAGGACAGGCCCTGTCTCCTCCCTCCCCAGGTGCAGCCCAGGGCAGCAGCCAGACCCAGTCATGGTGTGCAGGGATCTGCTCTCAGCTGGAGATGTGTTTGGAACCCTGTCCACGCTGCTCAGCTCTCCTGCCTCTGTGGTGATGGACTGTGTCCTGGCTTGTCCTTACTGAGTGATCATTCATGTCTTGTATCTTTTAATTAGGGCAATTTCTTTTGGCCTGCTGGAAATGCTTTCCTCATACAGATTAATTAAAAATAAAGCCTAGCTCTGACAATTTAATATGAGCTCTGGTCAGGATGCAGGCAATCTTGTAAGCCATTATTCATTACACCATTCATATTCTTCTTAATATTTGCTTTTAAACCATGTTTTTTGGGAACTGAGGACAGTATTTGTCAGTCATTCTCCACAAAGGTACAGGCAGAATGAATCCAGCTGGAGAGCAAAGATGTGCATGAAGCACCACATCTGCCCTGGGGCTGCACAGCCCATCCTGTGCTGCTGAAAGCAGGGGCACGGTGCCCAATGCCCTTGGGCAGCTCCTTTGCTTTGGGACTTGCACCTCTGGCAGTCCCTGGCTTAACACCAGGCAGCTCAGCCCCATGAAATATCAAGTCCTGCTAATGCTTCCTGCTGTTTTTTCCACTCTGTTGGCAGCAGCTGACTGGTTTGGCCTTTGCACGGTGTGAAACAACTGTCTACAGACTTGGGCAGTCAATAAATCAATACTGGCTAGTGAGTGACTTTGTTCTGGTCCTCCTCAGGGTGTCTATTTAACTGCAGTTTGATTGGCCTGTGGCATTTGCAGAATTGTGATGATCTCTTGGACAATATTCACCTTTGTGTGGAGGACACCAGATTAGTTTCATTTTTATGTGACTCCTCTTATTTCCCATAAAAAGTTATAATTATCTACAAATAATCTGGGTAAAGTTCCATCCCTCCACAGTATGAATTTGTCCAAGGAGTACTAAGACTGACATTACAAAGCCAAAGGTCAGAGGTGTTACAGACTGGACCAAATTCAACTCAGTGGGTGGTTGATGTGACACTGCATTGCCAGGAGGTCCCCTGGTGATGGGAAATGGGACAGGGGACCCACATGGCACATGTCTAATCCAGTCTGGGACTCACCTACTGTAGTGGTTTTCCTCATCCCAGCACACCTACCTTTATTTTTCCTCTTCAAACTCCCTAAATTCTCTCAGGCTTCTCTTTCAGTGAAGCTTCTTAATTTCAATTTCTTATAAATTGACCTTGGAGAATAAGCTCTGCTTCTGCCAACAGCCCATTATTACACAGTGAGCAACTTTCTTGGGTGTGTTACTGGGACCAGATGAGAAAAGAAAGTGCTCTGATGTAGTGGGATTTTGCTTGTCATGAATATTTATATAAAGCCTCTGTACTTTGGTACTTTCAAGAATGTAAATGCAGAAGGGGAGGAAGCAGATTTTTTAAACAATATTTTTAATACATCTTTTAGTCTACTTTTGAAGTCCTAGAGAATATTGTGCTCTTTCTTGGCAGATTCCTGAGTGAGAGCAGCATGCTCAGTCCCTGTGGCAGGGCTGCACTGCTTCACCTGTGCAGAGGCTGGGAGGACAGGAGCTCCTGGGCACACCTGCACCTCCACCTGGGACCCAAAAATTCAGCCAAGTTCCCCACAGTATGGTGCTCTTTGTGCTGGCCAGAGCATGCATTGATTGCAATATTTAGCAGTAGAAGAATATTCCTGTAGGTATTGCTGTACTGTAGATCAGGCATTTTGCTGAGCTGCATTTAAATATACAAAAGTGCATCACAGCATTTCAACTAAACCTTTTTGTGGGACTTGCATTCAATATCACGAGAAATTTAATTTATGGTGGTCCTTGTCATTTCTACCTAGAACAATTTTCCTTAAATCCCTAAAACACTGAATGGGAAGGGTGAAGGAATACTTTGATCAGGAGCCAGGTATAGAGCTGTAATCAGATTAAATTTTGAGGCAGTGCCATGACAACAGGGCTGGCTTTTCAAATGGACAAAAAGTTTTACACAGTGGCTAGAAAGGTGGGGAGGGGGCAAGTAGTATTGCCACGAAATATATTCCTTCTTCTTGTAGGGAAAACTGAATATATATTCAGTTTTCACCAGGGGGTGATCAGGGCAGATGCCCCCTCACTTGTCCTACCAGCTAAAGCCTCCAAAGCTTTCCTTACTCATTTGGCTTTGGTTTGCTCACTCAGTACCACCACTATGTTTGTCTGAAGCCAGCAGGGATGAATTTCTCTTCTTAGATGTTAATTTTACAAATGACACAATCATTTCAAATTAAGCATAAATAAGAAGTCATTTTTGTGGACTGTAGTTGGTCGTGGAGCCTTTAATTCCTTAATTTTATTAATTTAAAATGTATTTTAGTTTAAACGTTGGTCTCTTTCAGGCTTCAGGATTCCCATGGTGAAATTACTTGGTATAATGATTTCATTGTTCACATATTGCAGAAAAGCAAAAAAGAAATGGCCACGTAATAGGTAGTCAAAAGATCAAGCCACTATTTCACTCAGTGTGCAACAAAATATTATGAGGTAATTTAATTTTTTTTTCCATTTTTAGGTAAAAATATTACAGTATACAAGATAATTTTATTAAAGGTAAAAATACAGTTTTTTTCTCTAAACAGATCTACGTACAGTACACTTTTTTAAAATTTTGTTTTCTTTTATTTTTGTACAAATATAACTATTATTCTAATAGGCTATATGTATTCTCATCTGGCACTTAAGAACTGATCACAGGTCACCTTCTGGCTCTGCTTGTTTGTCTCAGCTGAAACCTAGATGTCATGTTCATTTTACAGGTGTAAACAAACAGTCCAGTTCCATGGTTCCCAAGCAGTAAGGTGTGCTTTGAGTAGTTGAAATCATGTTGCCAACCATGAAAACCCAAGCCATCCATGTCTGCAGCTGTGTTGCACAGACTTACAACTTTCTTGTTGAAAAAGTGTGATCCTTCTATTACCACAGCCTTAGAATAGTTTGAATCTCTTTCTCATCCTCTGTAAGAGCCAAAAACATGACAACAATTTCTACAATGATTTTTCCTCTATTTCCTTTTTTTTTTTTTGGTCAGAATGTTCAATTGAAGCCTTTTTGTGTGAATTTCAAGGCTGGAAACTATTGGGAAAAGTTCAATGTTCTTCGTGACTGATCTCCCCCTATGGCTTGCAGTTTGACCTCTGGAATCTGAGAGCTGAGCTCAGTTGCATCGCTGTCTCTGGATTAATGCTGTTCTTTGAACTGAATACATTAGCACAAGGTATTTTATCTCTGGGTGTTCCTGGGAAGTGAATTTCACATCATTACGGATATTTCAGTACTCTCCTGTCGGAGATGGGATCAACTAAAGAGAAAAGAGAGGCTAAGTGCATACAAAGGGACCAGATCCATCAGCAGACCAGCTAATACAGCTGGAAAAGGTGGACAGGAGTGTTTGGCTGGAGATCCTTTCATCAGGCTAAAGGATAATTTACCCCACAAGCTTGATTTCATTTTCCCAGTGCTGTCAGTGCCTACTTGTTATTCACTGTCTTGGTCATTTCAACAGATGATTTCTCATTAGTTCTTCATTAGCCACAGTGCTGATCAAAGTTATATTCAGGGTCGCCAATGTAAACATAAAAGGAGAGTACACACCCAAGAATAGGAATTTAAAAAATTTTACAGGGAATATTCTTGGCACATGTTTTCTTCAGACTTCACCCATTTCTGGCCATTACAGACTCTGTTGGCATTAGTGAGCACAGTTACATTGTCTTCTCTGGAGTCAGATGAATGAAGATCTGGCTTTTTTTTGCCTTTAATTGGAGGTGCCTATGGTGCATCTGTTTCTGAGGGGCATAGGTATTTACCATTAAGTCACTTTTGTATCAGAAAAGATTTAACTGGTCACTCACCAAGTGCAGGAGAAATGCAAAGTGCTCCTACCAACACTTGTCAGCAAAAGCTGAGTGTGCAGTACCCATCTTTCACACGTTTTTTGCCCTCCTAAGATGCTGGTTGAGAATGAACAATGTTTAGAAAACAAGTTGCCTTTCTCTGTATTCACCATCAAATGTCCTTATTTAAGGTCTTCCCAAACTTGTCACTCAGCTGCTGTATTAGTTTTGCCAGCTCACCAGTAGCTTGGGACTTTTCCTCTAAGAGTTCATAGCGGAGACTGGAAATATCTTGTTTGATTTCTTTAAGTTCTCCTGAAAGAGGAAAATGTTCTTGTTAGCTGTACTGAACCAAGTCAGTAATCCCTGTGGTTCCAAGACCTGAGAGAGCAATAATTCCAGTGTGTTTGGTCAGGGATGTGTGTGGAGCTGCATTTGATCTCCCTGCATTACACACTTAATAGCTGTAGTTATAAGGAATAACCTGCACTTGCAATAGTGGTACCAACAGCAACAGCAAATATGTGTGGAGAGTTCATGTTTCTTTCTCAAATTTGTTCTCTCTCCACAAACTGATCTCCACCTACACAGGGTATTTGCAGGAGGGTAGCAGTTAAGAGGTGTTAGAGGTTCTTTTCCATCTGCACACAAGCCCCACATGCCACCACAGCAATAGGAACCTGGGTCCCATGCAGAACAGTGACCTTAGGGCAGCCTGGCAGTGCAGTCACAAAATGTAGACACCAAGGTGAAGTTGGGTTGGCAATACCCTGGTAGTTGTAAAGGAAGGAGATTTAGAGCTACAGGGGTGAGCAGGGCTGGGTGAAGACCCTATGAGATGTGTGTTCTGCTAAGGAAAAATAAGGACCTGGAATTTCGAGGGCACAAGGGTGGCTCAGAGTCAGCACTGCTCACCTGAGTGTGAGCACGAGCAAGCTCAGTCTACAAGGGATCTTAACTAAGCTCAACCCTCGTACTGGCCAGGTCAGCAGCAATAACAGCACGTGCTCCTTGGGTGGATCAATTATAAAATTCCACTTGCCTTCATTGACCTCGTCATTTTCCCGGTCAACCTGAGCCTTCAGCACATAGCGCTTAATCAGCCGCTTCATTATCTTCTGAAAGGAGAACAGAAACACTCCTTCAGTGGGACACTGTCCACATTCCAGGCTTATTATGAGCAATTCAAACATCTGGTTTCACTAGGGATAATTTTTATTATTATTATTATTATTACCCATTTATTTTACATTTTATATTGCGAACATTCTACTGCAGTAGTTGAATTGACAGCCACTCAATCATGACCCCACATATGAAGCACTTTAGGGTATTTTGTGGGATGCATGTGAATGTAGAGCATGTCCAACAGACAGAAAGAAAACACAGATGATCCAAGAGAAAGCTAAGGAAATGGGTTCCAGAGCCTTCTTTTAGCATGTTGCTGTCCAATAGTACTTTACAGAAGAAATAAGTTGTTAATTAATGATGTTAGCAAACACTCACAATGCAGCTGACCTGAGGTTCACAGAAAGACTCTGTTAGACTTGTCATTGGGTTTTTAAGAGAAAATAAATTTAGAGAAGGACAGGGGAAAAGAGAGTCTGAGCAAAGGTGGGGAACTTGGCTTAAGTGAAAAAGGTTTCTTACGGAAATGGTGAATTTTAAGAGACATATATGGTGAAAAGTATAAAGCCATGTAAACTTACAAAATGGAAGAGGACTGTTAGTAAGGAAGAGGAAGTATGGAAATAGATGATGGTTATGGAAATGGGATTGCAATGTGCTATTGTTCCAAGAATGTCTAAGTTCCATTTATCTAGAAGGAAAGTAACTTTGGCAGTCATGGGCTGCATGCTGAGGTACAGCTGATGCCCTCACCTTCACTGCAGAAAAGACACCCCAGTGGGGGAAAAAAAATCTCATAATAAAAACCTATACAGGAAAAAGGAATAAAAATATATAAACATAAAAAGAACTCTCTAGGAGACAGAGATTTACATCCATCCTCTGCAAACACAAGAGAGCTCAGTGCCTTTGACTGCCAGATGTCCAGTGTTAAAGGAGAAGCCTCTCCCAGCATGGACTCACTCCTTCACAGAGCAATCACAGAGCTGGGAACATCTGAAAAATGCTACAAAGGGTGTGAAATACAGATTACCAAAACAGCACACCTGCTCTTTTTTCTGACTAGCCAGCTAAGAATTACAGCAGTGCAAAAGGCTTGTGAAGATCAAAGAAGGATCCAGTCATTTGAATATGCCATGCAACCATGGAGTATGGGATGACTAAGACTGTCCTGGTGTGCCAGAGGCGTCTGGCTAAGCAGGTGAGTCACTAAGGCAACAGAGATGAGGTACAGAGCACCTACGGTGTGCTGGAGATGGCCAAGGTAGTAGAATCCAGAGGGAGGTAGGGCTGTCACCTGAGAAAACATAAATGAAGTAATGTTTGGGGAAAGTAAGGAAATCCTGGATCCAAAAATAAGTAATTTTTTTTCCAGAGCAGAAGTCAGAGGAGATTTAGACTAAAACAAGGAATCAGGAGCACAGGTTCTTATTATCAGGAAAAAAAAAAAAGATACATAACCTCTCTTTACACCAGTTCCCATATTCTCTTTGACAAAGGTATCGTTTTTCCTAGACTAGTTTATTCCCAAATCATGGCAGCTGTATTGACTTATTCCTCGTGCTTTTCAAAATATTGCATGTTTAAATTCTGTATATTTTTGTTATCCCTCTAGAGCACTGTTCATATGTAGTCTTAAGTACACAGACTGCAGAGACTGCAGATACATCACTTGATAAACACTGCTAAGCAAGAAGCAACTGCTTCAAAGACAGATTATCACACTGTTCCTGCTTCTTTATGTTTATATAATCAAGACTATTACATTCTCCTTATATTATTTGGGCAATTTCTTCCTGCAGCAACTGAAATGTTCTAAGATAGTTTGAAGGCAAACCTGGCATTATTAAAACAAAGTAACAGGTACTTGTCTTTTTCTATCTGCTTTTCACAGCCACCTTTGGCTTTTTCAATAGTGGAAATAAAGGTGTCATTTACCACAAGCATTAGGTGATCTTATTGAGAAATAATAGCTACAGGAAGAGAACCAGTCCAGCAGAGGCTGACACATCACCTGTGGGTTTGAATGGATGGGAATGTGTCACAAGTGCTGAAATGCCACTTTGAGCAGGGCACAATCTCTCATCCCTTTTCATTTGATAGAATCAAGCCAACTAACTCCAGATGCCAGGCTGAATGCATCCCATTTCTAACTCAGATTTTTAGATAGCCCTCCTATTGTGGTAGAAAAGCATGAAAAATTTTAAAACCAGTAGAAATTTCTTACTGGTCTGCTGAACAGTTTGGGAGCCCATTGTGCTGGAAGCTGTACCAACACAAGACAAACCACTTGTGGAATTGCCATTGCACATTTTAACCAATTCAACTATTACTTTCCTCACTGTCTTTAATATCAGTCCCTTCAGACTTTCCATCAGATTCCTTTCCACTTTATGTTAAAAAAGAAAGCAAAAATCCTGCGGGGCACATTCTGTATTTTGTATTGCCCTAGGACACGTTTGCACAAGAAATGACACATCTGGGTGCTGGGCAGACAGCTGTGGTCCCCTGTGCCACCTCTGCAGCCACAGGGGGTTCTGAACCGTAGCACATTGCCAGAGGAAGCACATGCAGATGTTAATGCAGCAGCTGGAGAGATGGCTGAGCCGGGGAAATGAAATGCTGTCGGCACAGGATGGGAGGAGTAAAATCGGGTGATGTCTCGTGTGTTGCGTTAAACGCCCTCGAGTGAGTTAATTAGCATGACAAACGCCAACACCATGCGTATTTCCACAGGCTGCTTTTGTTTCCAAATCCCCCAGCCCAGCCCTGTGCCAGTGCCCCAGCCCGGCACATGCCAGGAGAAGGCAAACACGATTCTTGCAGGTAAGAGCCGGGCACTCACAGACCTCTCTTATTTCATGCTGTGATTACCTGGTATCTTGTGGGCTTGGTATAAGCGTTCTTCCCAGAAAAACTCTCTGTGTTTTGAATGTTAGAGTGAAAACGAACTTTCTGAAATTATAAAACATCATGATATGATTAAATCAATGATAGCTTCTCATACCCAGACAGCCCCAAACTAAGAAGAGCTTTAGAAAAATAGTAGGAAATGGTTCTATGTACAGTAGAGTAAAAACCAGAACATTCAGGCCAAAAAAGGAAATTTTTTGGAAGACAGGAAAAAAAACCCCAAGAAATACACAAATTAATGGAAAAATCTGGATTCTAAATTATCTAGACAGAAATGGTATTCACACAGAAGTTTTAGACAACAAGGTGTTAAGAGGCACAAAATACTTTTATCCTAATGAGGCTGATGTTTATCAATTTAGAACAGGACTGAAGAAAGATAAGTACTTGTATTTGGAAAGAACATGATTGCGGTACAAAACCAAATTCTGAAACACAATCAGTTTTCACTGGTCCTTTTAAAACAGCAGTACCCTTTGCTACTTTTTTTGGCTTAGGAAAAATATGTATTTTTTAAACAGACAATTTTACTTTTATCAGAGGCATCACAGCTCTAGAAGCTTCAAGCAGACTTTTCTGGACACTACACACAATATTTGTTGGAGGTTTCTTTGACTGTAATCCACCTCTGAGGTTTTTGGTCCAATATTAACAAAAAAACCCAAATCACATATTCAGAGGAGTAAATATCATAGACTTCTGCACCTATATGCAATTGTATGTAGAGAGAAGGCCGTGGATAAGGGCTTTTCTTCCCTGGTTGAACTAGAGATCCTGATTTTTTTTTTTTTTTGCTTTCAAATCAGAATGTTTATAATGATTAGATTAAAAGTCTGAAGTAATACTGTAATTTTTAAAAAACTTTATTTCTTACTCATCAGGTGTGTCATGAGCTTACAGAGACTCTTGAAGATACGTGAACAAAATCAATAGGCAAGCCAGAAATGACTGATACTCTTAATTGTTGGCGTGCCTGCTCTTCCAAAAGTGAAAAAAGAGCCTCTTTTATAAAGATTGTCCTTTCCCTGGTGCAATAAGGCCACACCTTTGGGAGGACCCTCTGCCTGCAATGTGATGGGAACAACGTGCAATGATGAAATCCTGTGAGAGGCTGTGCTGTCCCTGCAGCCCCTGTGTACCATGCAACCCCCTCCAGAAGCTCCCTGGCATGAATCCTTTCCACCAAGAAGCTGAAAAGCGGAGATAAAACATACCCGTTTTTTGGAATTCAGCATCCCCATCTCAAGGTCATTTTCACAGTTTTTGGCCTTAGATTTGCAGAGTTTTATGAGGCACATTTTTATTCTCAGTATGAGATAATAAAATGATTTAGGGCTTGGCACTAGATTAAAAGGAGCAGGTAAAGTCCTTCCTTCATCAAAGTAGGATAGCCAGAGCTTGGCACGTGCAAACTTCCACTCCACATCCGCATCCTCCTTGGGAAGGGAAGAAGGAAAAACAAATCAACACCCAAATTAGTAAATAGGGAGGAATTTAGCTATGACCAGGACAAACATACAGGTAGGAGTTAACTACAACCAAATTCTGCTTGCCAGAACAAAGTGCCTGCACAAAACGTGTATTTGTAGGCTTCTCTGTGGTAATCTCAAAACAAGGAAAATTTAAACAAAGTGATGCATAAACAGAGCATTAAACTATTTCCTTGTGTATCAAAGGGGTTGTCTCAGTAACAATCTGGATTTTTTGCTATGCTGATAAATGAATGTGCCATGGAAAGCAGAAGAAACTTTCGGGAGCACAACAGCAAAAACTGTGATGAACTGCAATGCTTGTGTCATCTGTTACCACTGCATTGGCCAGGAATCCCCTTAGGGAGGCTCAGACTCTGCTTTATTCTATCATCAGCTGATTTCCTCTTGGATCCTGTCTGTATTCACCATCATGTATCCCCATACACCTTAATTCTCCTACTATTCACCTCCTGCCTCGATGGAGGTGGAGAAAAACTCCATCATTCAGTGTCTGTGAATCTCCTCTATGAATTGCCAAAGTGGGCCAGGATCACTTCCAAGTAACAAGGGCAAAGTTAGCAAATATTTTATGGAGGAAATTGTTCACTTGGCATTTATACAGGAGGATGATCAGGGCCATGTATCAGGGGCATTTATCAGGCAGAAGAAAGGATGAGATACAGCTGCTGTACCACCGTGTCTGTTCATTGTGGTTTACATGGAGGGGAGAAGCAGCAAGAGAGGCGTGGCTCTGCCAGCTCCCTGTACTCGTGTACATCTGTGTTCTCCTGGAATTCATAACCTCTCATTACCCTGCACCTCTGGAACCTGGTCAGGAACTGGCATGACACCATGGAGGTTAATTCTGCCTCAGCTACAGCAATGTGTCTTCACCAGAGCAGCAGCATTCACTCCTGCCATTTGCTGTTCTCATGGTTTGGGGTTGCACCTCACAGAATCCTTAAGGTGAATTACAGAATAAACCACTAGAGAACATTTCTAATGCCTTTCTGTTCAGCAGTTAAAAGTACTACTGATGGGAGTAGTTCTGTTTTATGGTTAGCAAGAGGATTTCTTTCCATAAATCCAAATTTGTCAGGAAGCACTGGTACCTGAGGCATAAAGAGAAGAAAAACAGAAGCAGCTAAGAGAGCTGTTAAATAGAAGGCAGGAAAATATGTCTTGTCACTTCAGCTAATAGTAAACCATCTGCCCACTGACCATAATGGAATTTAACTCTTAAGTAATGTCCATCCTAGGACATTATTGACATTGCTCTGGTCAGATAAACACTTTGGCAATAGGGACTTTCTCTGAAGTCAGTCACCACCCCTGGGGATATTGAAAGATGTGCAGATGTGGCACTTGGGGACAGGTTTGGTGGTGGCCTTGGCAGTGCTGGATGAATCATTGGAGTCAATGATCTAATGGGTTTTTTCCAACCTACGTGACTCTGATTCTACAACTCTCTTTAATCTCACTGCTAGTGAGTACTGAAAAGAATTAGTATGAGAAAAACTCGTTTTTCCTCAATTAGGAGGATCTGGGCCAGACACTCACACTTGTTTTGCTTGCTGTTACTTACAAGTAATCTTTAACAAAATTTTGAAAATTTCCATGCAATCAATAAGGATGACAAACCATTTTGCCAAGAAAATGGCCACCACAAAGTTTAAACTGGAAAGTTAATATAGGCCATCTATTCAGATATTTTCAGAGATCTTTTTTTTCTTCAAGAGCATCTCTGTCTACTACAATAAACTAGAAAATGCAGTAAGAGGCTGAGACCCTCCTGAAGTAAAGCTTGTTTCAGGCAAATAGGATTCAGGGAATTGCTTGATCCTAAGTGATTAGAAACCTTTGGAGAAATGACTCTGCTTTCTGCAATCCTGAAAGGTTCTGGGGCAGAGAGCACATGTAAGGTCTCTCTGACATTTAGACTCAGTTACAGCTTGCACAGGATAGAGTTATATTTGTACTGCAGTTCATGGATGAATCAGACATTACAGCGAGAAAATATTTTCAGCCCTGGCCTTTTTCAATGTCAGGTTTTGAGGGGAGATCAGGACAACTAATTACTACAAACCCAGCTACAGAAGTTTGACATTTAACAAATCAGAAGTAAAAGGTGACTCAACATTAACATTATCCAAATTATGTATTTTTTTTTCTGCCTTTATTTAGATTAGCAGAGAGTTGTTTATGTCCAAAGCATTTAGCAAATCCACTCTGCTAATAGCCACACTACTGAGCAGGGATGAGTAAAACCTGCAGAAACATATTCATATTCCTTGAGGGCTCTGTTTATATGATTTAAAAGATGGTTTTTGTAAATGTCCATGAAGTCATGTTTTGCAGACCCTAAAGACTCTTCAAAAATTGTATCAAGTTTTATGCTTGGTAATTGGAAAATATGGAATTTCTAAACATTTTCATGAATGCACATAAGCTTCAGATCTACATGGGCTGGAGTGTTTAAGCAGTAGAGAACAGGGCAAAAAGTCAAGAGAAATATTACTCTGTCATAGGCAACCAATGCAGCTAAGGGAACACACATGGGTAAACTATCATAACCAACAAAGGGAATAAAAAATATCACAAACCACTTTCATTAAATGCATGTAAAGGAAATTGGGTTTACCCACAGAGGGTCATTAAAAATAAGGAAGCTGAAATAGTTACAGAAACGATTCATTGGCAATTATTAATTCAATCATAATTTGGGGACAGATTCAGCCTTAACTCTTATACCTTGTACAATGTTTTCAGGATTCTAACCTTGGATGTACAGTAAGCTACAGCCTCCTTGGGTTTTTACCATTTTCATTATCAGTAATAATTAAGTACATTGAGTTTGTACTCTGATTTATCTTACCTCAATTTCCTGATAGGAGTTGTTGATCATGGCTATTAGCATATTAAGCAGCACAACCACCATAGTCACGTTATATACTCCATAGAGTACATATCCAATATTCTCAATGAATTTATGGTCGTACTTCAGCACCACAGATATCACTTCAGACAAGCCAAATATTGACCAGAATAAGGTTTTAAAACTTTCTTCTACCCTAAAAATAAAACAAACAATCTCTTTATAGAGTTCACACTGGGTTAGCCAGGCCACATGCTGATAATAAAAGCAGCAATGCACAAATATAAATATGTCTTGGCACAGTTATTGTAACCCATTACCCATCACCAAGGGGTGTGCCAAATCATATTTCCTGATTTGATAAAGAAATATGATTCCTGATTAAGAGTACAAAGTTACAGTGTGCCCTGATTTGCTCCATCTGTTCTTGTCAGGTGCATTACACTTGGATTTTGTGTCCCTAATAGGGATGACAAATCCATGGGCAACTTGCAGTTTGAAACTTTTTATGTAGGGCTTTTGCTTCTACTCACTCACTCTTTTTTCATTCCAAGAAGACAGAACCAAGTCTGACCTCCTTCCATGCAGTTTCCAGGGCAGAAGAGAAGCATGTCTTTTACCCAGGAGAAGGGATTGAAAAGTTCTGCATTGTGGCAGTAATATAAAGAACACCAAGTGCAGATATAGTCAGACCACAGTCTGATTTTCTTCCCATCCTGCTTTGGGACTGCAAACATGTCAGACACCCAAGCATTTGTAGGAAAAAAATGGATTTAAGGAGTGGTAGAAGATGTTGCAGAGAGGCATTTTGATTTGCTTATTATCTTTACTTGAAAGTAGAAAGGAGCAAGAGGAAAATTAAAAGGTTGAAGGATAGGAAAAGTGGCAAAGAGGAGTGGCAAATGACAAAGAGAAATGGCAAATGACAAAAAGAAGTGGGGCTGGAAAGAATGTGGCCAGACTAAAGTTAAAAAGGAGAGTCTGATCCAAGAAGTCGGGGCTGTAACAGGAGAGGGGAGCAGCCACAGCTGAAAAGGACAGAAGGACAAGGAGGAGGTCAAGGGATGCTGGCACATTTTGAAAGCATTTTGCCTAAAATTTAACTTAGAAGGCATTTTGCCTTTGCCAAGCAATCCTTAGTCTGTAAGCAGTTAATTGCCTCCTTTCTCCTCCTGCCTGCCAGGAGGTAACACCTTCAAATGAAACAATACCATATAAAAATTATTTTGATGAAATGGTTTTTACTAGGGTGGCAGACTAATCCTGCTAAATCTGTTTATAAAAACAGCTTATAGACACAAACCATGGCATATACAACAGGAAAAAGAAACTTCACATCAATTTCAGCATCAATTGCACCATTCATAAAAGCAAGATGAATTAATTTCAACCCTTGGAAAGGCTGGTTCAGATTCCTGGGCAGTTCCTTTCTTCTGCAGCAAAGTGTTTTTTAATTCCCACATTTTTAATGTGGCACTCCACATTTCCTTTACAAGTCGGAGTAAAACGGCAGTAAAGAGTGTAACATTTACTCTGTATATTGTTTAGTGGGGGGTAACCTTGCATGATTCAGATAAACGCTGCAGAACTTGGTGGACCCCAGAGGTGCTGATACCCCACTGGGGGATCTCTGACCGTGCCACACTCAGGTGCCAGCACTTTCCCACCTCTCCTGTAACACTCTGCTCTTTTCTCCTGCCCTCCCCTGCAGCTGAGCTGCCCTGGCATTGATGTGCCAGGCTCCCTCCACCCTCTGGCAGCGATCTGGGCACTGCTTCTCCCATAGATGTTGTACTTTCAGCTAAAGCTGAAATTATTACCCTAATATTACATATTACCCCAATGATCGCCGGCACTGAAACCCACCACAGAAGTGATTTCCAAACTAATAAAATCCGTAACACCCAGCCTCGAGCCCAGCTGCACCCTGCTAGGAACTTTCCCGTTTAATTTAGAAAGGTTCCCTCAGTTTTCCACCCTGCCGGCAGATTTTAATACAATGTGTCAGCTCAGCTCCTTTTCTGCAGTTTAAACATTGACCTCTATACTCGAGCAGCGCCGGATTCTCCTTGAAAAGTTAATTGAGAATTGCAAACAGCAATAAACCTTATCCCCAGTGCCAGGTGAGGGAGCAGTGCCTGTGGTGATGGGACTGGGAGGCTGCTGGAGAGGCTGACCTAACCTGTAGCACCAAAACGATGTTCAGCAGTGCCCTCAGGCAGATGCAGCTTTCCCTCTGTCAGAGGAAGTGATTTAAGGAGACCTTGTACTAGGCCACCCCTGCCCTTCAAAAAGGCTGCACGACTCTTTCCTTCTCCCTTTTGGATTACTGCCAGAGTGCACGAGATTTGGCACAGGTTGCAGGAAACATCAGCTGGACTTTTTTT
>VWZP01009947.1:2170699-2191797 GCA_013396995.1 Dicaeum eximium | reverse complement strand
AATAACATCTCACTAAAACATGAGAGGAGGATGTTGGGAGCCAAGTTCTCAAAGATTCCAAGAAGGCAATGTGTCTCTTTGTTGCCAGCTAAGCAATTTACCCCCCTCCTGCAAGGTCAGCAGCTGTTTTGTCCTTCTCAAAGGCAAACAAATGCAGGATTTAGGAAGTCAGGAGTCCTTCCCAGACTGACAGCTCCTGGCAGCAGGAGGGTGTGGCAGTGACAGATTGGCAGATGCTCCTTGTGGAGGTGGGTGTGCAGCAATCATCCCCTTTACTGTGGTGGAACTGACTGCTGCACTGGGGAGGCCACAGAGATTGTTTGTTTGTTTGTTTGTTTCATTACACTTACTTCAGTAAAATTTAAAGATTTTTCATCGAGGAAGGTGATGCTTCCTAACAGACCATAGCCAATTATGTATTTGCAGATTTTCCTCCCTTTTGTATACAGCAGTGTGCTGATCATCAAAAAGGATCATGCAAGGCTCCCATTTCATACCAGTCTTGTGCCCTCCTCTCTAAGAAAGCTTAAGGCATCCTTTCAGATTTATCTCCTTAAATGAGTTTGAGAACTAACTCTGCCAAAAAAGCAACGCAGTCAATGTAATCTACAAAACTATCACATTTGGACAAAACAAAACAACTAGAAAAAAGCCTTCAAGCCTCGAAGTACTTTGGCACTGAACAGTGAGTCACATTCCCCTTTGGGGACAGTGAGGCAGAAAACCTTGCCTTGTAGCCTTCAGCCTGATTTCTGATGCAGAAAGCAAGATGAACACAATCAGCCTTGCCTCCATCTCGATTTTGTTTGCATAGCATGTTCTTAATTACAGGCTGTTTCAAGAGCTGTGTGCTGTACACAGCATCTGATAAACAGATAAACATAGCTGGTGTGGTGGCAACTGCTGGGGAAATGATCTGCTCTTCAGTACTGAAGAACTTGCAAAAAATGTTGGAAGTATGGTTAGTTAAATAATCTCTATATTTAACTGTGTGGGGTAAAGACAACTGCATCCTTATTTCTTTTGCTTCCAGAACATCAAAATGAAAGAAATGACAGAAACTTTGTATAATAACTCAAACCAGAGGCCACTGCTATGTGCTTGCTCTGCAGATGACAACAGAGGAGAAATTGAGTGCACAATTCCTCAGTAGCAAGGGACAGCAAAAGTTAAACCAAACACTCACTATTATCATTAGAACTAAGCAAGCAATTCCCTCAGTGTACACTCTTTTTTTTTCTGCTGACATACTGCCCTGGGAAGGTGTGCTTTTCTGAAATGTGTACTTTGGAGTATTTTAGTGAGCACCTGTTTGTCCAAGGTTTCCCACTGAGGCAATCCAGGGAGCTGTCAGTGCTGTTTGGAACTGGCCACAGTCAATTCTGTGCATAAATCCAGCAGCTCTTTTTCTGTCACAACTGTCCAAGTGACCTCTGAGAATCAGGTCCCACAATGAAACAGTCACATTTCTGACTGCAAAACTCGCTGTAAAATTTCACCCATCCTCATTAGAATTCACAAACATGCTGCCAGGAAATGCCTTCCGTGATGTTGCTGAAGTCACAGGAGGGTTGTGAGGACACCAAAGTAAGCATTATCCCTTTTTGCCCCTGTGATTTTTTAGTGAATGAACAGATGAGTTCCCTACCCAGCTCTAATACTGAAATCTTCCTCCTTTCTGTGAGTAATTTAATGCCAGCAGAAGACCACCACCTTCAGCAAGGCCAACAAGCAGCCACAAAAAACAGAGCAGGAAGCATTGCTACAACTGGTGTCTCCCCATCTGCCTAAACAACCTTGTAATTAGCATATTTAAATTGTTTGAGACTGGCCCTCTACCTCAGGGCTTCTAGTTTGTTGCATGGAATGTCTAAGAAGGATTTTTTGGAATGAATGTAAATCTATTCTCTTTGTTTCACATGATGAAAAGGCTCATTTTCACTGATCATCATTTGCCATTTCTGTGTGTTTAAATAGTCAGAAGAAAGTAAGTATTTTAAAAGTCTCTTCCAAATTCTTGAAAGGAAAATTTATGCTCCTGGAAAATTTGCTTTATAACAACGTGAAGTCCCTCCAGGATAAGCAGTCAGCAGGCTGAAGTTAAGGAGGATCTCTCCCCAGTCCAAATATCCCTTGGGCATTTAAAGCAATCTTTACTCCAGTGAGCAGTCATCATTTTAGTGAATGTTTGATCATTATTTCAATCAAAAGACAGTAACTACTGGAAGATGCACTTAGATAATGAGTGCTAATAAGAGAGCTACTGCTGAATTGCACCAGTGCCTGGGATCTGTCAGTGCTGCTCCCCAGGGATGTGCCTGGGGGATGCCACAAGTGAGGGCTGCTGTGCCACCAGGCAGTCAGGGATGGTGCTGACTTGATTCTCATTAAGTCTTGTGCTTCAAGGGCATCTTCTTATTTTCAAATCTGAAGCACGTCACATCCCACACACTCAGTTCTCTTCTCCCTAACTGCTGAGCAACAGATAGATGTAAATGTGTCTGGTCTCACAAATCCTTCCATTAAAATGCACCTGAGGCTCTGGGAGAGGTCTAGAAGGCAAATTTGGCTCAGCAAGGGAAAGTAAACATTGTGTTACAGGTTACATGTCGCACAAGAGGGTGGTGTGGTAAAACTGAAAGGCAGCAGCCACCTGCAGGACAGAAATGATGCTGGAAAGGTCATTTCTCCCAGAGGAGTGATGAGCTTAGCCCCAGGCTCACTGTGTAACCCGTTCCAGAATTGACACATCAAATGTCTGCTGTGCACACAGTACCCACTGTGGGCCCAGGCACTGTGGCTTTGGAGTGGTTTCCTGGAAGTCAGCTCACAGCAAGGGGAAAACAAGGGGAAAGCTTCCCACAGACAGGTGTGTGGGAAGGAAAGCCCCCCCTGTGTCCCTAAGACAAGTCAAGGTGGAGACACAAAACTGTCCCAGTGCTGTGCTGGTGCCACATTGCAGTGCAAGGGAGGAGGCTTTCCCCTGGGTGCCTGGGACACATCCCTCATACCCAGCAGGACTGCCCCCTGCTCTGAAAACTCCTTCAGGACCTCAGCTGTCCCCTACAGAATTGGGACTTGTGTTCCTGGGGTCCTGGAGAATCGAGACTGCATTTTGTCCTGCCACCAAAGGGCTGCAGTTCAAAAGCAGCCTCACTTTGAACCTCATTCCATTGGCATTTGCCAACCTCTTCTTCTTCCCAAGATCCCTGGCAAGGTGAAGGAGGGACACCAACACAGACAGGGCTGGGAGTGCTGGCAGGTGAGCATGGCCCAGGCACACCCACTGTGGAGAGGAGCCTGGTGTGATGCTCTGTGCAGCTTTCACATGGCTTCTGCTGAAACCTTCCCAGCCAGGACTTAAACCCCACATCCCAGGCACCCCTGGTGGTTTTGCTCTCTTTTGAGCACCATGACCAGCAGCTTCTGCAGGACGACACCCAATAATCACAGCTGCACTCAGATGGTGTCCTAAAACACAACCACAGAATATCTGAGTTGGAAGGGACCCACAAGGACCATTGAGTCCAGCTCTTAAATGAACGGCCCCTATGGGAATTGAACCCACAACTTTGGCTTTTGGAGAAGCAAAAGCCTTCTTTATTTTACATACATTTCATCTTACAGGTTTAAGAGCAGTAATCTTAGGTTTAACTTCTGCACTGCTTCTCTTTACACATTGAACTGAACATCTCACAAAACACTTCCCTGATCTGCTGTTTTGTTTTCCAGAAATAACTGGTTCTGAACTGCTCCTCTCCCTACACTCAGGCCTAGAGCCAGCTGCCAGGGCTGGAAGCTGTGGTACAGGTTTCCCTGTCAAAACCTGGGTGTGATTTCCTCCCAGAGCTGCAGCAGAAACTGCCTGAGCAGAGGAGACCGAGCCTTGCAGAGCAGCCTCCTTCCCGTGGCTACTCACGTTGTAAACGCGGGGTTGTACTTTGCACCAAGGTAGTAAGAGTAAAGGTTGAACATCCCAATCATGAAGGCTAGGAACACCATGATGAAGATGACCATGAACTTGAAGATGTCCTTCACAGTCCTGCCCAGAGAGATCTGCAGGGGGCCGAAGCTCTCGTTGGCTGGAAGAATGTAAGCAATGCGGGAGAAGCTGAGTACCACAGCTATTGCATACAGGCCTTCTGAAATGATCTGAGGATCCGAGGGGAGCCACTTGTTCCTGGCTAAAACAATACAGGTACACTAGGTGTTAGTAACAAAAAGGGTTAGGTGGAAGCTGCTATGATAAATTACCCTTTTCCAGACTCTGTCTTGCATTTGGGTGGGAGTTAAAGAGGAAAAAAACCACTTTGGGGCAATTGTTTACTGGACCACAATATGCTGTACAAATATGGTGAATTAGTTGTATTTTTCACATGGTAAAGGGTGGGAAATGACCAAGTCACTGGGATTTATGGAAGCCACACAGTGAAAAGAAACAGCATGGCTGTAAACAAACTTGATATTTTCTGTTTCCTAGTTGAATATCAACTGTGCTGTGGATTCTCTGTTTGAAGCTCTTGAGACAGAGAACCAAAGCACAGCACAGTGGAGTATAGCTGTAGATTTGGATACTGTGTCAGTATTTGGAAAGGAAGCATTAGGGAGACCAAGATCTCTATCCCCACCATTAGATAAGAAAGTTAGGATTTGTTCAGATAAAGCAGGTATAAACACTGTGTACCATTTTCATGTTATCTCTAAATTAAAATCAGTTTCTGAAGTCTAGTTACTCTAATATTTTTACTTTAGAAAGCTTCAGATATGCATAATTTACCTAATCTGCTGAAAATGCAACCATTTGTGTTAACATGGCTTATAAGTGTCCCTGAATTAACTGAGGTTCTTGATGGAAAGACTGTGACTCACAGTTAAAACATGTGACATCTTCAGGGCCACAACAGTAAACTTAGGCATTATTTGCAGTAATCTGAGCCAAAGCAAGAGCAGCAGATGGAGGAATTCACAGGATCTCATTGGGATATTCTGTTCTGGACCCTTTGCACCTTTGTCTCATGAACCCACTTTAAATGGGTGAGCAGCAAGCCAGAGAGGGAGAAGCCACAACATCATCTCCGTGGCCTTGCGTGGGCAGAGAGGGGTGCAAGGGGCTGAGCTGGTGGGGCCACCCAAATCCTGTGGCTCTGGAGCTGCTGTGGGTCAGGCCCGTGGCTCTGGGGCTGCGTGGGGCTGGTCTGCAAAGGAGGAAGTGCTGCCCCAGCTCTCCTCTCCAGCCCAAGGACAGCACTGGAACAGCCACCTTACAGCCCTAGGGAGCAACTGGTGTTCCTTGGTGCCCAGCTCTGGAGCTCCTGCAGCCCCCTGTCAGCAAAATTCCCCATGGGTTTGCCCAAGGTTTGCCCATTTTTGAGCCATCTAGAGCTTGCAGAGGTGTGCAATGCCTCCAGTCCCCACAGGCCTGTGAAGTTCTATTCATTTCTGTATAGCCAAGGAAAACCATTTCAGCCATCCAAAATAACATTTTCAAGGCTCTGCTGCGGTTTGCATTTCCCAATGTCAGCACTTACAGAAGTGTACAGAATCTACAGAAATGTAGGTTTTGATGAGCAGCAGCTATTTTTATTGCTATTTTTATTTATTTTTATAGAGGTGTTGGATGTATCAGAAATGCAGGGTTACTGCAGCCTCAGAGTCTGTGTTTGTTCACACATTTCCCCCTTCTCTCATTTGGAAAACCAAGCAGATTAATTAATCTGTAATTTGAAACCTATTCTGCTCACTCTGAGTTCCTGATTATCTGTTGCTCAAGCTACATTTTCGGGATATGGTTGACCTGAATGTAGGAATGTAGCCACAGCATAGAAGCAGAGGCTGAATGAGGTTCAGATCCTTTCTGACTGCTTAGGAAGATGGCTGGAATGGGTAGATCTAGGGAAAAGAATTTGGTTTATTAAAAAAAAAAACCAAATAACTATATAAATATTACAAAAAGAAAGCTGCTTCCAGTACTGTCACACATTAACCCAAAAGAATGGGAAGTGTTAGATAGCAAAAAGCATCTTACCATAGGTAAAGTAAGCAACTTCAGGGGGAAGGGTGACATTATTGAGGTCATCATCCTGAACGTACTGATCTACATACAGCTGTGCCTCAGATGCTTTAAGGAAAGCCATGAACCTGGCAGTGAATGATGCCACGAAGATGGAGAGCATCCCAAAGTCCAGCAGGTTCCAGAGGTGCAGCACATATTCACGTGGACCCTCTTCCCAGATCTCCTTGCACTCTGACCATATCATACCTGTGGAGGGACCAGAGCATCTTTAATTGGCAAACACAGAAGGTGTTTTGGTATTCAGACAGATCTGTTTCCTGTTTGCAGTGGCTTCTAAGACCAAGGCAAAAGACTAATTAAACAAATTTATTGATAATGGCTCATGCCATATTTTCTTAAAAATTAATACAACCTTTTAGTTTTTATACCCTTTTGTGCTTATGAAGCAGACATCTCAAAATGTCACTATATAAGTCAATGGAAAAGCTGGTTTCTGATGATGACAGAAAAAGCACTGTTCAGAAAATCTGATGACAGTAGAAAATTCTACTGCTGATACAGCACATTTCCTCTCTTGTCCCCAAAATGACCTTCCTACACCATGGCACTGAAGATGGTACTGCTTGCTCTGCTGCTTCTTCCTCCTTCCATAAAACAGTGGATGTGGCCATTTGAGAATGCAAACAGAACTGTTCAAGAGTAAGTTTAGTATGATTAAAAAAGGGTAAGGCAGAAGTTCTGTCTTTCCAATTTCATAAAGCTTTCTATATTAAATAATGAATTTCCATATAATAAAGTCTGATCTACCACTTTGAAAACACTGACTTTAGCCCAAATTTATGATTTCTGACAACAGACTTACAGATAAACCTAAATGCCAAACCGGGTGAATTCAAGTATTTGACATCCGTGTCCTACTGGGAAGAGCTGGAGTGGACAAGTGAATTCAGTCAAAGAGCTCAGCTCAGATTCACCAATTTGCCCAACTTTCAATCCCAGCAGGGCTCCAGGGCCGAAATCTTGCTACTGCATAACTAAAGTGTTGGAATATTTAACCCACTGATAAATATTTCCGGCTCTCTACCCAGTCCTGTTTCCATAGCAGCAGCAAAATTCACATTTAATCAAGAAGGAGCAGCGCCTGCCAATTTCCATGTGACCTTCTGCAATCTTCTCCTTTCTGTGAACTCCTTTCATCCTCTGTGCTGGAAGCTCTCGTGGTGTGGCATGTAAATGCTTTTGCTTGGCTACTCCTGAGCCTGCTGGAAGCACAGGGTGTCCCCAGAGGTGCCCTGGGAAGCCGGGTTACAGAGAGGGAAACAGGTCAGTGGGAATTTAGCCCGAGGGTGGAGGAGTGCAGAGCTGCTGCTGTCAGTGCTTGTGCCTGGGGGAGGATTTAAAGAGAAAAAGGAAAGCTGAGCTATCCATGGCACCACCAGCCAAGGTCACAGCAAGCCCGTGACCTCCTCAGCCCTGGAATCTCCCTGGAGATGCAGCCTGAGAGTTGTGCCCAGTATAGATCTGTCTTGGGAGGGAGCCTGAGATCTGCAGGATGCTGAGCAGAGGCAGAAGGAGGGTGGGAGAGGAGCCTCCCAGCTCTCCTGCTCATGGTGCTTGGCTGTGTAAAAGCAGAACCTTCATCCCACACTGTCACTCACCCTGAGTGAGGTTTAATAATGAATGGCCTAAGGGAGAAGGTGGAAGAATTGTTTTGTCAGGAATTTTCCTGAAGCAAGGATGAAATATTAAAGAAACATTTCTACCTTGGAAGAAAAGCATTCCAGAAACGATGGATAGGAGCCATTAGCCCTGTGCATTACACACGTGTGCTTTATAAAGCACTTAAGGAAATACCATATGCATGGTAGCATTGCCCAATAAGGCACTAGTTCACTGATGACCAGAAATTATTCCCATCCAAATTTATTTCTAATCTTGCTCACTTAATATACCTAAATCACAGATTAATGAAGTAAGACATATGTAAAACTGAGGAGTCTGACTAAAATGAGAATCCCTCCGTGAAAGTAACGTGCTATTGGCCTATAATTTCCACCATTCTTTTTCTCAACTTTGTGGCAATCATTTTTTAAAAATGTTTATTCAAGACAAGTAGAATAGTCACAGTAATTACTTGGTCAGTACTGCTGGGTAGTTGTATATACATTGTGAGAGAGTAATTCAAAGCTTCTCCTTAGGAAAAGTATAGAGAAGAGAAAAATCAGCTAAAATTCAGGGTATGAGACATAAGATGAGGTGTAAGAAAAAAGAAGACAAAGTTAGGCAAAGCAGCCCAGCCAGGATGTGATTACATTCCAATGTGGTGTTTCTGAGGCCCCCATGGGCTCTGGCAGGGGGTTATTTCCCTGAGTTTGGTGCTCAGAGATGTGGGATATGAGCAGCTCCTAGGCTCCAGCTTCTGCAGGTCTCTTGTTCCCTCAGCAGGGATAATCAGAAATGTCACCTTGATGGGCAATTCTGCTTTCAGTCAGGATACAGGCACAGCCCATCTGGAAGAAAAATGGGAGTGTGCAAGAAGTGCTGTCCACCACCTGTGCACAAAAAGGAGCAGTTTGTCAGATTTTTATATCCTCTGGCCTGGTACATAAATCAGGAGCAGCTGATGTTGCAGAGCTGCCTTTGAGCCTGCCTGGGTCCACCAAAGGCTGTTGGATGAAGAGATTAAGAGTGCTCAGATTGCATCTACAGAGAGTTTGTCTGCTACCCTGGTACTTTTGCAGTGGGGATTTAGAAATAAACCCCCTGCTTTCAGTGCACACTTCTGTCCATACTGTTCATGAGGAAAATGCAAGCCTTCCTTGTTTTAAGGCAAGAGGTGGCAACACCTGGCCTCAGGGAAGAGGCAGCCAAGGCATGCAGTGAGCCCTGGATGCATGAGCCAAAATTGCTGTGCATCATGTACAGAGGGGATGTTGGTCTAGTTTAACCTCATGAGATCCCCATGATTCCTTACACTTGTCTGGACAATGCAGCCCATCCTTCAGGTGTGTCAGCCTCAGCATTTACCATCTGCCAGCTCACTAAGGGTGCACTTGAGCCCTCTGTCTATGTCATTAATGCTGGTAGTAAATAACACTGGTCCCCTACAGACCCCTGAGGGACACCACTTGTCACTGATGCCATTAGTGGACTCTGAGCCACTGACCACACTGACCACACACTGACCACAGCACCCTCCAACAGCTTTCCTATCCATCTATCAGTTCACCCATCCAATCCATCTTTCTCTGATGTAGAGAGAAGGATGTTGTGGGGATCCACGTCAATGCCAGAAGTCCAGTTAAATGACATCTGCAGCTTGTCCTTGTGCACTTACACAGTCACTCCATCAGAGAAGGCCACTAGGTAGGTCTATGTTGGCCACTTTAATTATATTTCTACTTGCATATAGGTATTTATAATACCTATTAGATTTTAGTACCTGAAGTTGCTACCCTTAGTGCTTTTACAAGCCTTGACCTTCAGGGTCACACATGGGGCTCAACAAGTGCAGGTGTCTGCAGGGCATGTGCACCAAACTTTCACCTCAGTATTGCTGAAACATTACTTGAAGCTTTATGGAGGCAGGCAGGTAAAAAGGCCAGAGAAGACTGTCAGTGCAGATGTAGGCAGTCCTTAGAAAATCTCATTATATTCAGGAGTCTGTACAATGAATCACCTCTCTTCTCCCAGAAAAGTAAAAACCTTTGCTTTAAATGAAATGTTTTCTTCTTCATCTCTCAGGAACTCAACAAGCAGACAGAGACCTACTGCCTATAAGAAAAGAATACCTACTTTAAAATCTAATCATCTTGTCCCACTGCTTTAATATAATTTTAAAAATATATCTTACAGTCTTACTCTATCCAGTCTGGCATCTATTCAGTATTTTCTAGCCCAATATCCTGTATGGGATTCTGATTATCGCAGGGACAGGGAACAAAGAAACATTGGCCAGGAAGCCATCAGATAGAGCAGCCATATCCTATTTTTCAGGGGAATTTAGTGCCATCAGTACTTATGGAACAGTGGAATTATTTGCTGCAAGAAAAGAATCAAAATCATGGTGGTGAGCAAAAATAGCTACAGAAGAGGTAGACAAAGATTTTACAGAGTTGATAAGCTCAATTTCCCATTAAATTCTCCTGAACTTGTTTAGATTAGTGTTCAAACTAAGTGACCTGCCAGGAGTGAATGATGCCCATAGGAAAAGTGAGACATTTGAATTTGTCTGAAACTCCTTAGAAATTTAACCTGTGCATGTGGCACACTTTTGCACTCAAAGGGCTCACCCACATGAATCCTTTGTAATTGTTGAATAACTTTATTTCTTTTATAAGATTTGAGCACTGCACTGTCCTCTCACCAGTAAAAATTTCATACTACGAATTTCATAAAATCCAGCTCTTACTTGCCTAGCAGGTTTCATCACTAGATCTTGGAGTGCATTACAAAAGAAGCAAATGACATTATACTCATTTTGCAGACAAAGACACTGAGGTTCCGTGAATTACAGTAGGATCCCATGGCAGGGTAATAAATCAAACAGACTCACCACACTTCTTTCTGCTCACTTTGTCCCAGAGTGAAGCCACAAGTTTCTATGATAATGTTACCTTCTATAAGATGCAATGATTAAACAAACAGATATGAATAGGCAACATCTATAGCATTTTTGATGGAAAGTGGGAAAATCAGGAAAATAAGAATTTGCTAAGTGTCATTCAATGTTTTCAAAAGTGGTGGCCAACATCAAACTCTTCTTTGTTCCTCTTTTAATCAAAACTCTTGACATCAACCTCTAGACTCATAATAATAGGTTGTTTCAATTTTGGGAAGTTTTCTTGGTTTGGGTTTTTTGTTCGTTTAGCTTGTTTGTTTTTTTATTTGTTTGGTTGGGTTTTTTTGTTTGTTTTGGGGGGGGGGTTTGTTTTTTTTTTTAATTTTTCTTTGTCTTGTCACTGTGTACCATGCTATTCCTAATGAGGTTGAAGTTCCACAGAGGACTTGTAGACATTTTGGTTTTACTCACCCAATACCCACTTCATGATCAGCAATTCTGTCCATGAGAACTGGGTTGTTTTGACTCTGAATATTTGTTTTGGATGATCCGTGATGGTCTCGTTGGGGAGGTTTTTGACTCCTTCAAAGCGATCTGAAGCGTTCACTACCAACAGCCCCAGGAAGATTGTGAAAGAAACTGCATGAGCCACAAACTTCATGAAAGGACTTCGAAGGGTACGTCCCAGCTGCAATGGAACATACACAAAAGGTCAAAAGGCTTTTATTTATCCACCTCTTAGAAGTTTTTTCACTGTAAAAATTTGAAACCTCTTGCCCACGGTGAAAAGGATTCACTAATTGATTCAGGATCATTAGTTAAATAATGTTTAGGTTTGTTCAAGTTGTTATTTGCTATTACTAGGCATTATGCATTGGTAATTTTCTATGCATGGCAAGGTCTTACAATGCCCCTTAAACCCACGTGTAATATCTAATTGCTCTGGCCATATGATGAGTGGAAAATGAAGAGACAGGACATTTATATGAGAGATGTTTGTTTATGTGTTATATGAATGCACTCAGGTGTCAATATAAATCCTAATGATGCACACAATTCCCACCCTTAAATCATTGTTATATGTTAGAATCTTTTATTAATGGTGCATTCCTGGTTCATTATCAATGTGTAAGAAGTAGCCTTCTGTTTAAATATGCTTTAGCAATGCTTTTCCTATGCTTTGCTATGATAGTCTTCTCTCATAATTAGTACCAAAGCTGGAGAATTACTGCCAGAACACAAGGATTTATTTCAAGACACTAAGCCAAGAACAAGAGCAGCAGGTCTCTTCACTACAGATAATTGTTCTGCTCTTCTTGAAAAGCTTTCTTTGTAAATGAATTTAAATATCACCCTTTTAATTCTACATTTTCTGTGAACCAAGAAAACATTATTCCAGAAAGATAGAAAGAGTAGAAGCATTTTCAGGAGCACTAGGGACAAAGCCTGTAGTGTTGCACACAACAGGGAGCAATGGAAGAGCTGGCCTGGATGGGGCCTTTCCAAACTCCCCTCAAAGCCAATTGGAATTTTGTTTTTTCAGTTTATTACTCATTGATTCATTCTCCTTGATGCCAAGGTATCACCCATTTTTTCTTAATATCCACTGATTTGATAATAAAACTTCATAGGCAAAAGGACATAAAAAGGAAATGACTTGTTTTTGTATTTATCTCTAATAGCAGATTAATTCCAAGGAGCCCTGGTCTCTGCTTATGGAAGAACAGGAAATGTTTTAAAAGCAGAGGTCTCTAGGTCTAGCAGAAATTCAAAGGAAGTCCTAGGATTCTGGGGTTTATTTCTTTTTCTTATCAGAGTTTTTAAAATGTCAATAAAATATTTTATAAAATTGACAGGATAGGAAGTCCTATTGGGAAATGTGCATGTTTCTAAATACTGAAGAGACTTTCCATTAAAGAAAATTAAAATATCTGCTCTTTCCCAGGGTCCTTATTAACATTCTCTGAGGTCAGTAAGGATGTGTTTAGTTGTGTAGATATTGCACTGACTTGAAACCCAAGCTTATTTAATCTTGTCTAGGAATAATATGGCAGACATAGGAGTGGATGAAGTGTGTTAAAGCCAGTCTCAACACTTGTAGTCCTGGTTCACCTCCTGTGCTGTCACCACTGGTGTAGTCCTCAACAGTTTCCTATGGTTGTGTAGATTTGTGCTTTGCAGTAGAATTCATGATTTCAGTACTGAGCTGAAGGGGTGATGGGATAGGTCTGAAATCACACAGTAATAATCTCAGATGTTTTCCTCCCATGACCTGAGCCAGTTCAGATTGCAAGAGTAAAGTGGAACAAGAGCCTTGGATCCTCAGCTAGAAGTTTTTAAGAAGTGCATTTGCAATCTGTTGAGACTGCTTTCTACCCTGAATTCACTAAAAGAGGAAAAGCACTACCTATTGAATCATGAATCCTCTTCACATAATTAGACTTTTTCTGCTGTGTATAGAAACATAAAAAAAGGCCTTAGATTAAACTAGCATACTCTCAGTTAGAGAAATAATCCCATGTATTACGGAACCAAATGAGTTCTGTGGGTAATTTCCCTTAGTTCTCCCATGATTTAAGAGGAATCTGCATTTAGTTAATGTTATATTAGCCATTTGTCCCATTTATTACTGCAGAAACCAAACCATTATTTTTTTGAGCTGATGCTGTTTATATCTTCTCAGAAATATAAGTTTTAGCTAAGAGCTACAGAAGGTAAAAAAAATTATGTAGTAAGAAAATAATGAAGTGTCAATTCCTCCAGCCAGCCTAATGCTTTATGACAATAAGATTTTCCAAACAACATGATACAGCTAAACTCAAGGTGTGTAACTGCACGAGTGTATAAATTTCTTGATTTTTTAGAAGATCAAAATACCACCTTTCATCAAACCAGGATTGCAGGGTAGTGCCTGGCTTTTAATGCTAAGATAGAAACACTTAGAGTGTGTGAAGACAAAGGTTCATTCTTTAGAGAGTAGATAATTTCATGACTTAGAATCTTATCTCTATGATTGGAAAATAATGAAGCATACATTCATGTCAAAACAAAAATACATAGTGTGGTATCATTACAAAATTTTCTAAATGCTCAAAGAGACAAGAACAAAAAAGGACAGAAACATAAGGAAAAAGCCATTACTCTGTTGAATACTATGCCCATAGCTGAAGCACGAAGGATACTTTGTAGTGATCTCTAAAATGATTATATTTTAGGGGTAAAATGGTACAGATATGGCTTAGGCAGAGACAACCATTAAAGTTCCAGTGCTTAAACAGTGCAGTGCAATTAAACAGCTTTATAAATCTGCTGCAGTGGGAGCTGCACTGCACAAATTCCCAGCGTGGCTTCAGGAAAATGAGAGAACAGCCCAGACAACGAGGGCTGTGTGTCAGTGACCTCTCCGTGTTGCCCTGTTTGAAAGTGCCCTTCAACCAACCTGAGAAGAAAGAAAACCCTTCTTGAAGCTCTGCAGACAATCCAAACAGCCCCTCTTGCTCTTGTCATGTCATTTTCAGACTCTGCAATTTTTCTATCCAATCTCTTTTCTCCTTTGATCACCAATGAAAACAAAATTTTGGAGGCCAACATATAAAGCAACAGTTTATTTCAGAGCTGTGGCCTCCAGGACATGGATGAGTCAGCAAGGATATTTCAGGATAGGATAGGCTTAAACTTCATGGGTCATGTCAACAGTCTGTGCATCCAGAAGTGAATGAATGACTGACTGACACTAAAACTGGTTTTAATAAAGTCAGCTCTGTGCAACCGAATGAAAAAAAATATGTAAGGTTGAGGTACAAACTCCAGTCAATACCATGTACCAAATTTTTGTGGGTAGTATTTGGTATGGTACATTCTAACACCACAGAGCTTTATTAAAGAAAATTTTCTTGGGGTGTAAATTCAAAGGCTCATTCAAAAGGGTGTGAATACAAAGGAAAATTGGGGTGGACAGGCTTTAAAGTATGTTCCTAGCTAAGATACATCAGTGAAGGAATTTTGAATATGAATTCCTCTATTACCCAACGTGAAACTGCAGAATTTGACCATCATAAGAATGTGACTCACAGTAGTGTTGCTCAGGACAGCTCCTACTGCAGTATTCCACATTAGAGGTTTCCTCCATTTTTCCCACTGCCTTGGCCCAGAAAGGAGCCCCTGACACACCTGGGCACCTGTGTGTCTCTGAAGACAGGCCTGATTTAAGTTAAATATCTTAACTGATTATTAATGTAGAAAATTTATTTCTTTGCCCAGTTGTGTAACATCCAGATTGCTTCCATCAGTAAAAACCAAATAAAACACTTGTAAAGTTGACCAGGACAAAACTGGGCTGCTCAGAGTGGAGATGCTGCCTGTGTAGAATTTTCTGCAGTAACACTGTGAGAGGTCCAGGCTCTTGGATCAACCTGCAGCCTTTGAAATTAACAGTGATGATTTTGGATGAGGTACCAATTCTTAGGGAAAAAACTGTGTTTGTGATTCAGTTATTTCTATCACAGGCCCCAATCAAAAATCAAGACTACATTGTTCTGATCTAGGCAAATCCATGCATTAAAAGACAATACCTGCCTGAAAGAAATTTCAATTGGACTTTGTGCTAGAAGGTTGCATGTGGTTTTTCACAGTCTAGTGGGGTGAAAAGGAAGGAACATTGAAAAATGAGAATGCATGAAAGGTTTAGGATAATGAAATCAAAGCTGATGAAAAGTTAAGTGTCCTTTCCCTGCCACCCCCATTTTTAAATTTTAATATACGTACCTCAAAAAATTAAAACCAAGTAACTTTCTCAACAATTTCTTACTTCTGCTGTAAAACTGTTTTCATTTTAGGGGGGTTTGCCTCAGTTTTTTTCATTTAAGTTTTTATGTTTATCTTTTAAATTCTACACTTATTTTTAGTGTAACTGTTCTTCTCACCTACTGCCATATTCAAATGTGGTCTCTGTAATTCTGAGACTGCACCGCAAACGTTGCTGTTGGCTGGTGCACCAGCTCCAACATATTCAACAGAGGTGAAGGAAATTAAACAGCAGCTTCATAAATCCCTCCTAGACTGGGGTCTAGGGGCAGTCAAGGTGGTAATTCCACACAAGAATTCCCTCTGCCCCCAGCCAAAAGCACCTGCAGCACAGCCTGGATTTCATGTCACTTCTCTGTGGGCACCTCTGGAGTCCTGTCTGGTACCCATAAAAATGAGGGGCTTTGTGTTGATACAGACCTCGAGGAGATGGAGTTACATCCTCACGTACTCTAACACAAAGTACTCCTCTTGTAGCTATTTTGGAGAAGACCAAGGCCTAAATGTGTTTTATTCTCTCAGATCTACTCAAGGACTGTTTTTCTGATTGTATTAATATTTGCTTCAAAGAGCATACAAGAACAAGAATTTAAACATCAGAGTTAACTAAAACAAGAATCTTCTCCTTTAGTTGTTTCCAGTCTTGGTGGCTCTTCTATTTGTTCTTCACTCCACTCCTATGTTGTTATCTCCTATACATTTATTTTTCCTTTTGTTTTCTTGTCACCCGCTCCCTCACCCTCTTTGCCCACCACCCTGCTTTTTTCCCTGTGAATTTGAATCTCAAACCATGACAGTTCCATTTGTGTCTGTCAAGCAACACCTCAAGCTTTCTCCCCCCTGGGCCAACCTTAGAGGACACCATGAATCACTTCCCAACAGTTTTATGGGAAAATCTGTGGTTTCATTCCAGGCTCTGGGTAAAAATGCCTGTAAACCCCAGAGCATCAGGAGTTTGTACCTTGCTGCAGGGAGCGATCCAGTAGGCTATGGCAAGGAAGGGCAGCCCAATGGAGACCCCAAAAACAGCCAAGAACTTCACAGCTATGGATTGCTGCCGTAGGCCTGAGAGGTTTTCGTACCACATGGTGAGCAGCTGCTGCTGGCAGTTGGGGTGAGCGACGAACTGCAAGAAAACCAGAAACAGAGGCATCAGTAGCATTGTCTGAAGAGGAAGAGATTTCAGGGAATGACCTTCTGAACTTGCCCATGGAGCATGACAGGTCGTGTCTTTGTTGTCCAACAAACAAACAGAAAACTGCAAACCAGGCACACAGGACCCCCAGGTAGTGGCAGAATGTGCCTCATTTCTGCTCCTTGTCTTCTCTAGAGAAAAGGCTATTTTTATTTGATTAAAAAGCAGAATATCTGAGCCAAACCCCCAAATCCATCAGTGGTCAGCACTGACAAAATGCCTCTGAGCAAGTTACCTCTTGGGTTAACACGGTGTACCCTGAGATTCAGGAAACACACAGAGGTGTCAGGCTGAAAAATACACAAGTGATGACTTGGCTGAGGCCACTGGCACAGCAGCTTAACAGTGCTGAGAGGATATTGTTCTACTCACTTTGTAAAGACCAAAAGGGAGCCATTCTGCAGGGCTCTCCTGCAAATTACGAGATCTGGCTGGTATTTTGCTACTTTAAATGCTTTATCTCAGAGTACCTTCCAAAATATGACAGCTCGTTCTTTACTGATAGGACAAAAAGACAAATTCAAAAGCAGAAGGAAAAGCTGTGGTGCTCTGGTACAGAAAGTACCCGTTTTGTACCCTGTAACTGGGACTCTTCAGTTTACTGCTCAGAAGTAGAAAAAAGAGATAAAAGAAAAGGTGAGCAGCAGAAAAGTCGAAAGAGCAATTTCTTAATGGCAAAATTACAGCACCACCAGATCCTACCTAACAGCTGTATAACAAAAGATTGAACTTCTTTAGTTCATATTGTTCTTTGAGGTGATTGAATTTAGAATATGGCTGTCTTTAATCCCAAAGAAGGATAACGAAAATGCAAAATAACAGAAAGAAAAAAGGAAAAATAAATATGTTGCTGGTGCAGCTAATTGCATTAGTAGAACCAAGGGTTTCATTTATTAGTTCTTTGGCTGAATAAATGTTCCTAGGAGGAAAATGTACTCTTTCAAAGAGCAGAACTTTCTGGAGGTGAAGGGGAGGATGAAAGGGGACAAGAAAAAAAGAGAGGGGGAAGGCAGAGGCTGCTGAGGGCTTGGTGGCCACAGGGACAGGGACAAGGACAGGGACAGGGACCAGGACCTCGCCTGGCAGCTGCCCCTTGCCCTGGATCAGCCCTTTAAGAGTCACCCAGCTGTCATCTGTAGTTTCCTTGGGACTGAAAAACAGAGAAAATTCTAACTGAGATTTCATCTTCACTACCTGTGAACCGATTTGGGAACTTAATGGACTCTTTTTGAGATGTTTGCATAACAAAACTGTTACTGTTCAGGAGGAAATACAGTTGCACAGTAATTAGGATTGCTCTGGAGTAACACTTTTCCTTCATTAATTGCACATTAGCAGCTGTTTAAAATATGCTTTCAAGATGAATTAGGCTTTGGGGTTTACATTTCTCAAAAAGAAAAAAAAGAAAAAGAACATGAGACTCTACTCTTTCCACTGAATAAATCAATCAGAACAAAGAAAATTGATGGGTACTTTTAGCCTCCTTTGTTTTTAGAATTTTTTCCTGGAAATATTAACATTTTAATATGCTTTCTTTTAAGCTGTTTTCACAAAAAAAAAATATTTAAAAGAAAGATAAGTATAAATCATGAGTCCTAGTCCTTCTGAGTTATTAAAGTTTAAGGTTGAGGTGATGACTGCAATATTACAAGGAGGCATTTCCTAATGCCTGGTGTTTATGTTTGTCCTAAAGCTGCTTGGGCTTGTTATCCTCCTGGCAAATGGACAGAAAAACGAAGTGGAAGGAAGCTCAGTAGAGAATTGATCCCTTTTGCAAATTTTATTTTCAGGTATCATGAAATCAACAACCCTTGTAGTGACTCATGGACAGGGAAATGACACTGGTGAGTGTGCAGACTGCTGGGATGAAGGGCCCAAGCAATATCCAGACTTCCTCCTCCTGTTGCAATTGTTCTCTGCACTATGAGAATTGATTCAAACAAAGAAATTCAGCTGTCCTTGGCAATGAGACAGTCAAAGACTTCTGGTTGGCATTTCAGAGACTTCATCAGACATTTTAATCTGTCCATTTTTTAATGCGTCTGGAAACAGCTACAATAAAAACACAAATATAGGAAAATTGAGAAGGAATTGCCATAAAACCCAGTTCAGTGGAACAATTTATTTTGTACAAGGCAATGAAGACAGGCAGAGTGCCACAGAGTGCCACAGAGCCTTGATGGTGTTCATCTGTGTCTCTTTGGCCCATATCCTCCTGTTCCCCACAGCACTCGGGATTTTCCATGACTGGGTCCACTCCTGGCTCAGGGGTCTCATCAGCTCCTCTGGACATGCCAGCCCTCACTCTAGGCATGTTTCAGAACATACAAAGGAAGCTTACCAGATAAAATACCAGAAAAGTGGTCTCTTGAACACTCAGGGGAAACTCAACATTCTAGAAGAGTGATGGTACAGATTTGAAGGAGAAGAAGGAAAGGAAAGGCTGAGAAGCCTCATCCCCTCCTCCTCCTCCTCCAACAAACTGGGTGCAATTCCAAATAAACCCCCACAAAATGCTACTGGAACTGGGACTCAGGGTAGGATGAAGAAACCATAAACCATACATATCTTGAACAGGCCTTTGTAAACTCCCCATAAATTTACCTTTGTAAACTCCCCATAAATCCTTATCACTGAGCACTGAGAATAGCTGTTCTAATCTGTGCCCCTCTACTGTAAAAGCTACATGTTAGGGACCACACTGGAGCTATTTCCAGATAAGAAAATAAGCCCAGGGACCAGAGACACATGAAGGCCTCCACCAGAGAGACATCATGAATTTAAGCAGCATGGCTACTGACTGCTTTATCCCAATACAGAGTAAGTACAAAAGAAATGCAATCAGTACAGGCTTTTTCCACTTTCTCAAGCTCTATGTTGGGAGCCAAAAGAGATTTTGTCCTGGTTTAGGACCTTGTTTTTGAAACTTTTGTTTTCTCTATGTCTTTGAATTCAGCAGCAAAAAATTCCACCGCTTTTCCTTCTTCCCCCCTTCACTCTCAGATCTAGTTTTAAAGGCACAAAACTTATTTCTGGGCTAAACAAGTGAATGGGGATACAATTCAGCATCATAAAGCCACCCCAGGACAGCATCTTACTCTGATTATTACAAAAATAAGGGAAAAATAAGTTAAGGATCAGGAAGATCAGAGCATGAATGAATTGAGATCTGTTATTTGTCTGCAGCAAGCAGTACAGATTTCATTGTTTGCTCTATCAGACATTAATGAAACACACAGTGACCCTTGGGCACTGCCAGCCCTCTCTCCATCAACATTCCAGAAACTGATCTCAGATCTCCTCAGAGATGTAACAGAGCCATTTAACTTTCTCCCTTCCCTGGGAATGGGCACTGACACCAAGTTAAAGATTACACTAATGCTTTAGTTAGTGACTTAGGCATGGAGAAGAACAGAGCTTGTGACACAAGCTTCAAGGCAGAATGCTTCAAAGCATAATGACAAATGGTGATGTGTGATATTGAATTTCAGAGGGCTGAATGCTGCAGTGCTTTTTCAATGTTCCCATTAAACACTATTTTCCTTTCTTCAGTGCTGGAAAGTGAGGAGAGGAGGCTTTTAGGGACAAACCGTGGGTGCTCCTGTGCTGCAGACAAGAAAGAGCACTGTGACCAGGGCTGTGCAGAAGGGCAGGAAATCTCTGATTGAAATGGAAGCACTGGCAGTGGAGGGGGTTGCCTGGCTCCAAAACCAGCCACTTAAAAGCATTGAGTGCTTTATCTCCTGGGCAGAGTCAGCAATGTAATGCACCAGGATCTGTGAGCTCAAGCAGAATGTTTTCCAGTGCTTCTGCATTCAGAAACAGAGTGGGAGCTTTGCTGGTCCCATGGCCCTGGGATCCAGCAGATGGCAGTGGTTTTTCCTGATACCATGCATATCTCTTGGAATAGGAAGGAAATTGTTCTTCCCTCCAGCCTATCACTCACACAGCTTTCTAAGTTAAAAAATGCTAAAAAACCCCATAACAAAATCACCCATCAATCAGCTCAAATAATGAAGCCACCAAGGCAGAATTTTTGAGAGGCAGTGAAAGACTCAGGAAAGTATTGACACCTCCAAAAGCCCCTGTCCTGTGCTACAGGGGATTAAATAAGAGACATGAATATTTATCTGGGATATGGAAAAAAGTTTCTCAAATACTTTAGTGGGAATTCAAAGGACCCAAAGGAAGAGTTTTACCTATAGGAATAAAGAGGGTGTTTCAGAGACCAATGTGGATATTGAGTGATCACTTTTCCACATTTCCATCTAATTTGATGTGTGACAGCTCTTTCTGGTAGCTTAACATGTTACATACATTGTGGAGGAACACTTTTGAGCTCTTACCACAGAATGAGAGCTTTTCCCTTAGCATAGTTGTTCATAAAAGCAGGAGTTTCATTCCACATGATAAAGTACCTTTATATTTTATAAACATATAGAAAGTTACTTTGGATAGAAAACACTAATAGAGAGACTTTTATTTTGTATTGTATTGAACAGAGAAAGAGCCTGTAATGAGAGGAG